>CAJVPK010000076.1:0-72510 GCA_910592015.1 Diversispora eburnea | reverse complement strand
TTATTATTATTATTATTATTATTATTATTATTATTATTATTATTATTATTATTATTATTATTATTATTATTATTGATATTATTATTATTGTTGTTGTTGATTTTATCTAAATAATAATTACCCCAAGGTTTAATGCCAAGTGGATGACGATTTGATGGTTTATGTTTCTTGGAAAAATTATCATTAAGTGAAGAATTAATTGGTTTTCTTTTGTGACTTTTATGATGATGTGAAATCATTTTTTTAATAATTTCTAACAATCTGGAATCTTTTTCCAATAATAATACTTGTAGATTACTTGACACAATTCACGTGATCTATAAAAATACATTTATAATTTTTATATTCTCGGATAAACATTGATTTCCCAAATTTTCACGATAACTGGAAAATTTCCATAATTCTGGTGAACAAATTTTCCTTAGAATTCAATAAAGGATTCTTCCTACTTCAAAATATTGATCATCTGAAGAGATTTTGCGGAACCTCTATAATAAAAATTTGGTTATAGTAAAAATTATTGGACTTTTATTTTTTGCATAAGTGTAACAAGTATAAAAGAAATATATAAAAATGAGTAATAGTGACAATGAAAATATAGCTTGGAATTTTGGGAGTGAAAGAAATAATGGTAAATATATTAATATATTTATCTGATATAAAGTTATCATCATTAATCAATTCATTAATTATATTCATTCATGTCACGATATTATAACAGATCTCAATAATAATAATAATAATAATAATAATAATAATAATAATAATAATAATAATAATAATTATGGTGATAATGATAATAATGATATATGGCATCAACAATTCATCAAAATTGATCTTCGTAAATTTGATATTGATGATTGTGGAAAACAAATTTTGGCTACAAATTGTCCCAAACTTTCTTTGGTTTTACGTTTTATCAGCAGTGAATTATGTATCAGTTTAAATAATGCTCTAGATGAAGTTGTTATTCCATTTGACCAAATTAAAAGATTTCATATGACTGCGGAAAGAGAAATCTTTATTGTATTTAATAAGAATTTTGAAAAAAAGGTAATTATAACAATGTATTGTATAATAATAAATAATTAATAATGATTATTAGTTGTATAATATAATAATAAATATATTGTATAATATAATAATAACAATATATTTTATAGTATTATAGGTATCCTTCAGGTCCTTTGAATCAACGTGAACCTTTAGATTTGGATCCATTAAAATGTATACTTGATGGTGCTCAGAAATTAGTATTCTTGCCTGCCGATTGGGTTGATAAAAATACTTTAATATTTTTTGAAGAAGGTATAAAGAAATTAAGATTTGAAAAGGAAAATAACAACAATAATAATGATGATGATAATAATAATAATAATAATAATAATTCACTGTTGAATGGAAATTCCAAAAATTCTAATCAAAAAGAGGTATTATTTAAATATATATAATATTTACAAATAATATTTATTTATTATTAATTATATTTATTTAATTATATTTTTTTAGCTTCACATAATTTGTACATTTCTTACTCATATATATGCGTTACGGGTTTCCGAAAATATCACTTTTAAAGAAATTCTTCAAAATGTTCAAATGAATTATGGAATAGTAATAAATCCTAATCGTATCACATACGAAAATCAAGTAAATGATATGATAACTTTAATTGATGAAGAAGATTGGAGATCTGCCGTATGGGAAGCAAAAAGGGCAAAAAATTTTATGATTCGGATGTTCTTCTCTTAGTATCATTTCTTTTTTTTTTTTTTGGTTATTATTATATTTTACTTTATATTTACTTTATGTTTATCTTATATTTACTTTATATTTACTTTTATGTTGAAATAAAAATATATAAAAAAGAAATTATTCAATGTTGGTATTGTTCAGTACGAGCAAAAACAAGAAAAGAAATACTTAAAAAAAATTATAACATAAATCATTTATAAATGAGCGATGAAAATTTTTATTTTAGAAATTACAATAAATGTCATTACTAGAAATTGTTGAAATAATAAAAAGATGATGAAGAGAATAATTTTGTTGTATATTATATAAAGAAGAGATATATTAAAAGAGATATATTAGAAGAGATATAAGAGAAGTATGTGAGTGATATAAGAGGAGTTATAGAGAAATATGAAAAATTAGATATTAATTAGAATAATTAATATAATTAATATAAATATTAAAAATCAAATTAAATATTTGTTTTATTTATTGATTTCTTATTAGATATTGCATTTCCAGTTTTCCTTTTATCTTCAGTTATCCTTGTATTATTATTATTATTATCATTATTATTATTGAATTTTTCATCTTTGCATCATATTATTATCTAACAGTATCATTTTAAAAAGGTAACCTAAAATTGTACATAGGTGATACAAAAAAGAAGCCGCTAGAACAATTTGCTATAAAATGCCGACTCCCTTTTTTAATAATAATTACGCGTTATCAGGTGCATTCTTATATGATCAATCGAAAATGGGACATATAACATGAACGTTCTTTAATTTTATTGGACAATATTATCTAATATTTAACTCTCACATTAGCCTTTCCTTTTGCCCTTTTGTCCTACTGTATATATTTCCAAACCCCTTTGTTCCACTAAATCAAATTCGGCATTCGTATGATTCAAAAAGCCGTTATTCACATGATATATCACATGCATTATTTTTCAAAATATGCATGCATAAATCGCGTTTTTAATTCATTTTAAAATTTATTAAAATCTGACAGACAATAAAATGGGACAAAGTTACAATAATTCAGTCTTTAGGTGTCCTACACTGTATTATCTTTCAGTTATTTTCATATATCTTTCAAATATGTTATCTTCAGTTATACCTATACTATCATTTTTGGTTATTTTGATAATTGGTTTTTTTGAATAAAATATTAGTAAATTATCAAAATATTCTTCAATATATTCAAAATCTTTTAATTAATTTTTAAAAATTTCATCATCAATATTTACAGAACCATCACTATCACCATCAGCATCATTCAATTCATTCAATAGTGTTTCTTCTCAACTTCTTCAACTTCTTCAACTTCATTAATATTATTAATCTCATCATTATTCATCTCTTTTATTCCTGATTTATTTTTAATTACACCTCTATTATCTCTATTATCTTTGGTTATTCCCATATACTTTTCAATTTTCCTATATTATTTTTGGCTATTTGTATATTGTCTTTGTTACTGTTTTGATTTTCTATTAAAAATGTGCATTGTATTATCAAAGAATTTCTTGCTAAATTCAGATCTTTTCAAAAAGACTTTCTTAAATTTCTTCAAATTTATGGAACCACTTTTACCTTTGTTTTATTTTTTACCATCATTTAATTTAACATCAAGTTCATCTTTCTTACGTTCTTTCAGTGTTTTCATTAAACACACATCAAACTCTTGTAGGTCTTGTTGATCTGTCAAAAACTCTGTATTATCGTTAAAATTTGTACAATAATTCTTGTTTTGAACTTCTTGGTGTAATAATTTAATCATTGTTTAATTGTTATAGACCATTTATGTCTATTAAGTATTTACTACATATTTGATAATGTAATTAATATTTGTGCCCAATCATGTTTATATTTGGAAGCAAGTTCAATTAATAATATATTTTTCTTCCATTGTCCATCTTCCATATTTAAACTTCGAATAAAATCTCCAACGTAATAATATATATATTTTTTTTTCATTTTATTTTGAATTAATTTTGTAATCTCTTTCCATTTACTTATTCCATATTTTGTTACTCCATATCTTAATATAAGATCATCTTTCGGAATTCCAAGCTTTTTTTTTTGAAGCAAGTAAATTCTAATGCCACAAGGGATTTAAATATTTTAGTTAAAATAAAAGTCCATAAGTCCATAATCGAATAGCTTCTAAAAATGTATATAAGATTATAATAAAATGTAAATTTGATAAATTTGGTGGTTGTCGTTGATCCTTTGTAATTTCTTGTGAACTATAATTCTAAAGTGTAGCAGGTGAATGTATAGCTACGATAAATTTTAAATTAGTTGTTGTGAATTTATTGAATTTATTATTATTAAATGAGAAATAATGATCAAATGGTATTTTAATCATTTTAAAAATATTTTTTGAACTCTGGAAATAAATATTTTTTATAATCTCGTAATATCAATTCCAATTTTCAGAATTTGTATTCTTAAAATAAATTAAAGATAAAAATTATTATCATTATTATTTGTTTGCAATGTTTTGTGCAATATTTACCTGAAATGATACATGAAAAACGTGATTTACTATTTATTAATGAACAGAAATTTTTTAAGTGAAAAATTTCAGAATGAGGGAGTAAAAGAATTTATATGTATGATTATGTTACACAGATTGATTAATAATCCCTAATAAATCCTGAAATTAGATTAAATGTATATAAAACATTATATATTTCATTGCATTCATTTATTTTCTTTCATTAAATTTATTTTGTTTATGTGATACATATTCATATATGAATAAATTATACCATCATATAACCTCCTCTTTTCCTATTTTTCACCCTATCAAATATTCCATCAATACAATAATCATCCAAATCTAACATTATAACCCAACTCATTAAAAAGAAAAACAAAGGATTAAACCATCCTAATAATATATCCAACATTCTTAAAGTACATATTTGATTTACCAATTTTGATAATGAAATATTTATAGAATAATTTTTGGATTCTTCTGTAGTATTAGTCATTGTAGATGTTTTAGGAAATAAAGAACCAATACTAATAATAGAAGTTGGTGATGCTGAAGAAATATTATTAATTGTTTTGGTACTAGTAATAATAATAGGATTTAATAAATAATTGGTGGTGGTGGTCACAGAGTTTATAGTAGAAGTAGAAGTTATTAAAGTATTAACAGACGATGTCGGTGTGATTAAGGAAAGGTTAGAATTATTGTTTTGATTTGAAGTTGTGGAAGGAAAATTTGATTGAGAATTGATAATTGAAGAAATGATGAACAGATGATGAGTTATGGAGTTAGAAGAAGGAATTTGAGTGGGATTAACTGTGTTGTTGATTAAAATCTGAGACGTTTTGGTAGTAATCATTAATGAAGGTGAAGATAAATTAATTGTATCAAATTTTGAAAAGGTATTTGTTGAAACTGGTGAAATAATAATTTAAGTTAAAGAGTGACATATTCAATTAAAATTTGTTAAAGTAAAAGAGGTTTAGAGAAAAAGATTGATGGATTTACCTAAAGTAGTGGTTTCTATTAAATTATTTTCTATGGATGTGTTCCCATTATTAAGATTATGAGGTAAAATACATTGCCAAGGCTGACCTGATAAAGTTTCGTCATTATTAAAAATTGCCATTCGAATTGTCAAAATTCCTTTTTTTTTTTTAAAAAAAAAAAAAAAAAAAAATTGTATAATTTGAGAAAGTTCATAAATATTGAACTAAAGATCTTCATTGATGCTTTCTTTTACCATGATAAAAAATCCAAAGCAATGCACATATACTATTTTAACATTTTAGTTAGAAAACTTAATGAAAATAAAATCAAATAAATCAAAATATACATGAAATCTCACAAATAATATCCTCCAAGTTCTTGTGTACTTTCTTTTCGAATTTTAAATCCATATTTAAAAAATGTCCAAACTTTATCAATTTTTTATAAATTTTGATAAATCTTTTTATCCGATTCCGATTTCTTTAAAATTTTACAACAAAAAGATGGAGAGAACTCACATGAAAATGAAAGCGCCATTAGAATTAATAAGAGATACAAAATTGAACTATCATCATTTGTCTTGAATTTATTTTTAATATGATAACTTTTTTCAAAAGAATCCAGTATAAAAAATAACCAAATATCTGCACGAAAAAAATAAATAAATAAAATTTATTAACATTATTTCTTTAAATCTCAAATAACTTTAGAGCTTACGTGTAATCCCACACGTTAATAAAAAAAATATATGAAATAATCGGAAAAGTACACCGATCATCCTTTCTCTTGATATAAATTAATTTACTCAACAATACAATATTTTATTTATACAGATGAGTTATTTGCTTTGCATCGCCACAGATTTTATATTCATGAAAAAGCCAATTACAGGTATACACATATAATAATATTCTAGAGAGCGCGAAAACAGGTTATGGAAATAAAGCATTGTTAATTTGCTCATGTGATTATGTACACTTTTTTAAATCAAAGAAAAAATGATACTAGGTATCGGCGTAGATATAATTCATTTACCACGAATATACGCGCTAATCACACGAAATTTTCCTCGACAGTTTAAAAGATTTGTTACACGCATTTTGGACTCTGATGAGATTAAGGAATTTTATTCTATTTTTCCAATTTATAATGAAGGAGATAATATGGTAATAGAAAATTATAATCACCCCATTGTGAGATATCTCGCTGTCAGGTAAATATTTATTGTGTTGCGAAATTTTGTTACAATGTTGTTGTTGTTTATTAAGGGTTAAATATTTAATAATATAGATGGTCAATAAAAGAAGCAGCCTATAAAGCTCTTTACCCTAATTATAAAGCAACTTGGAAAGATTTGTCTGTGAAAAAGATTGAAGGCATGTTTAAATTCTTGTTTTAGTGTGTTTCTTTTATAAAATCATTTAATTTTAATTCTCCGCCCGCCTTTTTAATAGAAAAACCACATTTGTTCATTCACAAAAATGTTGAACGGAAGAATTTTATAACTCATTCATCAGTTTCACATGATGGAGAATATGTCATTGCTCAAGTATTGATTGAATCTGTCTAAGAAAATTATTCTGAATATTTAATTTTATTAAATTATAAAAAAAAAAATTCCCAAATTTACGACAATAGATAAATACATAAAAACCAAAAATATTTTATTATTATTTCTTCTTTTCTACTTGAGTTTTGAAATAATTCTTAGGTGGAATACTAACGCAAGTTTCATCGGAAGTCTAGGCAAAGCAATTTAATTAATAAAATTAGAATAATTAACTGACAATCGACAATACGAGAGATAAAGATATACAAACCACATAAGCAGCCGTAATACCCCCATCGACTTTTAATTCAGTTCCTGTGATGTAGGATGCTTCATCTGAAGCCAAGAACAAAGCAGCTTGTGCTTGTTCAATTGCCTCACCTGTAAGAATTTGTTGTTACTAATTAATAATAATAAAAAATTTAAAATTTCTTTAAAAGACTACGAAAAAAAAATTTTTATTAACCAAAACGTCCAATTGGAACATGAACGAGACGACGATTTTTTTTCTCTTCGGTATTAAGAAAATCCATTAATAATGGGGTTCGCAATGGTCCGGGACATAAAGAATTAACGCGAATATTTTCTCGAGCATGATTTACTGCCAATTCACGACTTTAAAATAATAAAAATACAAATGATTCAATTTATAAAATGAATTTCCATATTTATGATTTTTACAAAAATACCTCATCGAAATGACTGCGCCTTTTGAAGCAGTATCTATTAGAAATTAAAAATAAATGGTTAACTTTTTTTAAAGGAAATATTTTTCATAAACTTATTAACTTACATGCTATTTGAGGAGTTGCAGAACCAAGAAAACCGACAAAACTTGCAGTATTAATAATAGCACCACCTGATTTGTTTGGTTTTCTTCGGAATGCTTCAATTGCATATTTACATCCAAACCAAACACCTTTTAAATTGATATCCATTGTAACATCCCTTTATTAAGAGAGAAACAAACAAAATTTTTAATAAAAATAACGAGATAATATGGATAATATGGAAAAATTAAAACGATTAAAATTGTCACTTACCAGACTTTTTCGTCAGTGTTAAGAGCATTATCATCATGAGGATGCATTATTCCTGCATTATTAAACATAATATCAAGTTTGCCTATTTGTTCAAAAGGAATTTCAATTAAGCACGCAACAAAAATTGTAAGAATATTATAATTAATTGTTTTGACAATTATTTGCACTAATTATGGAAAGAAGGAAACTTACCAAATTGTTTTAAAGTAAATTCGACCAATTTCTTAACTTCCTCTTCCTTGGAAACGTCCACTTTATATGCGACAGCATGCTTATGAACATGAAGTGGAAACTTCTCTTTTATCCTATCAACTGCCAACTCAGCAGCTTTAAGGTTAATGTCAGCGACCACCACGTCTGCGCCTTCCCTTACAAATAAAACAGAGGATTCAAAACCAATGCCACTATTTTAATGAAAAGTAAAATTAAATAAATTAGTGTATGAATTCGAAACAAAATAAAAAAAAAAATTTCAAAACCAAAACAATTCAGGATTTTTTGTACCTTCCTCCACCAGTAATAATTGCTACTTTTCCATCAAGACGTCCTTTGAGGTCTTTGACAACTTGAGATATAGACATTTTGGATGCGAATTGAAAAAGTCTTGAATTCGAATTAAGAACTATATATACGCAAGATTTTCAATTCTTATTAATATTCGAACATCACTCATCAGCTGATTCGACTTATATGAACTCTAACTCTATAAGTCAACATGCATTTCATTTTGTACTAAACTAAAAATTTTCAGGAGTTCTAGATTATCTAAAGATTATATTAGGAAATTTTTTAACTTTGATCAACAATAATTTTCATTGTAGAATCCAATTAAGTTAAATCGAAAGTGTTCTCCGGACCCAACTTAATTCGTATTTGTATTATCCGAGAAGATAGTAATGTAAATCAAGATAATATATTTTATGAATATTCTCGCTACGAAAGGATTATTGTTATTCCGGTGGCTTCATTCAATAAAGACATAGAGACACAATTTAGAGAAAATATAATGAATTTAGAACAGAAATGCTAGTATCTAAATTGTAATATTTTTTTTTTTTCAAATATTAAAATTTAATAACCCAGTAATTTTTACGTAACATTAATAGTATATAAGATGTGTGTATACAATAATAAAATAAAAATACAATTTTTTTTTTTTAAAAAAAATAAATAAATATAAAAATTATACATGTTTTGTTATTACACAAATTTTCAAATATATATATATATATATATATATTATAATTAGGACGTTGATTATTCAATTTTTTGTTATTACTTTACTTTCCACCACCTTGTAATTTATAATTGCTAAAGTTGCTGTAGATTCGTTTCGTTTTACGATCGGTACTATATCTACCAATTAATGGCGATAATGGCGGACTATTATTGAGAGTAATTATAGGCCCTCCATTACTTCCTTCACTGTTAATACTAACATTACTACTAATAACTGTTGAACTTTGCTCAGTTATATCTTCTTCAATTATATGATTTTGATTATGCATAAAGTTGGGAAATGATGTTTCATGCTTTGTTGTAATAGTTGTTGCATTTAATGTTGAAGTTATATTTGGTAAAACTTTATCTTGATAAGTTTCTGTAAATTGGGAAGAATTAATCTGTGTTGTATCAGTCAAATAAATGTTATTTGATACATTTACAGGTAAAATATTGTGCTCAATTGGTACATATGGATTTTGTGTTGTATCAGTTAGATAAGTATTATTTGATATATTTACAGGTAAAATATTGTGCTCAATTGGCGTTTCCATTACATATGGATTTTGTGTTGTATCAGTTAGATAAGTATTATTTGAAATATTTACAGGTAAAATATTGTGCTCAATTGGCGTTTCCATTACATATGGATTTTGTGTTGTGTAAGTATTACTTGATATATTTACGGGTGAAATATTGTGCTCGGCTTGCGTTTCAAATCCATATGAATTTTGATTTTGATCCGAAGATATTGGATCATAAAAATATTCTTTTTTAGTATTTGAATAATAATTTTTATTCTGTATTGACAAAGGTTTTTGCTGATATGGATCATTTGGTTGTCTATAAATAGGTTCTTTACGGTCATAAATTTGTTGCCCATCATGGTTATGAATTTGATGATGATCATAAATTTGAGGATGATCATGAATAGGTTGTTGAATATAATCTGTCTTCCTGATTGATGAATCACTTCCATTTTTTAGTATGTGTGGGTCAGTAGGATAGAAAGAATTGTCACTATTTAAAGAATTATGAGAATTAGGACTAAAATTATTATTATTATAAATTGCTGGTTTAGGTGAAATAAGAAATTCCTCTTGTTTTTGTTTTTGATCTAACAGATTAGGATATCCCAGATCCTGAGGATCCTGAGGATCCTGAGAATTCTGAGGCGGATCATCATCATCAATTTTTGGTATTGTTGGTTGCAAACCATTATAAATTTTAGCTCCGATTCTTGTACGCCTTTCTCGTTGTTTCTTAAGAAGTTCACCAATTCTAAACAATAAAGATTATTATAAGATTAATATTACAAAAGTTTATAAGTGTATAAAAAATTATCCATAAATATAAAAATTTATCTAACCTTTTATCAATTTTGCGACAACAGTATTCTTTTAAATTCCCTTTCACATAGCAACAAAGAAGAGGTAAATATAGGATAAATGCGAATAACAGTAAGCTAAGAGAAATAAAGAAGATTGAAACTGTGAATGCCATAATTCCCAAAGCTGATTTTGCATAGAGTGAACCGTATTTATCTGGATCAGTTGAAAACTTTATATTTTTTAGAAAACCAATTATCGTTATAAAATTAATCACTTGGCGAGGCCCATCACAAAGTAGAAGACGTTTCCACCCTAAATAGAAATGAAAAAAAAAAACAAAATAAATAAATAAATAAATAAATAATATTTTGAAATCATATTATTTAAAGAATATGTCATACCTTTGAATGCAAAATAAACGAAAAATGCAATTTTATCTAATCCTTTTTGTCTCTCTCTTATCGCCTCGAAAAAACACCAATGAGCATAACTCGTTAAAGCAAAATATCGATAGGCGATCATATTGGTAAAAGCGAAAGAAATATCTCCGGAAATAACAATAGCATGAGCTTTTTTAATTTCCCAAAACAAAAGTATATAAGATATAACTATTGAACCGACAAAAATCCATTTTGAAATTGAAAATGATATCTCGGGATTTATGGCGCTACCCCATTTATCCGTAAGTAATAAAGCACAAGCTGTCCACAGATCTGCGATATATACCAGCACAGATTTTAAGACGATAAAAAATATCTTACTATATTTCATTTTATGCAGACAATCCTTTTTTTCAAAGTCATAAACATTTACGAAATCAAATTTATGGTCCTGAATAGCTTCCTTCTTCATGATGTTGGTTATGTTGGTTATACGGTACGGTTGTTATACAGTTGGTACAATTGTTATTAAACTTATCAAACTTTGATTTTTTCTTTTAAAATAAATAAATAAATTCGTTGTTTGGAATATAGTTTTTATTAAAATTTTTATATTTATTTATTTATTTTCTATTATTTTTATTTAAATATATCTAATTAATTCATTACGCAATAAACACAGTTTCAATAGTATATATATTCATTTTGCTCTCTATTTTTGAAATCCAGAAAAAAAAGAAAAAGAATTATTCCATAGAAAGTTTTAAGTTATTTATAAAATATAATTATTTGTATAACAAGTACAATGAGATGAATGTACTATCCGTAATAAGAAATCAAAAATCTTTCAAATAAATGCTTAATAAGCGAGAATCAATTCAATCATTTCTTTATTATTATTATTTATTATTATTATTTTTTTTTAACGCTTGTCCAGTTTATGAACGAAAATCAATTCAATAATTTCATTCTTTATTTCTAACACCAGGGAAACTTCGCCTCAATGTTATTCAATTATTACTATATTATTTGATGATAAATCTGATAATTAGATAAGGGCTCCGTTGGTAAAAAAAAAAAAAAAAAAAAAGGATTCAAAATCCCATTTATAGTAATATATATGGTAACTAAAATAAGTTAGTTTGCGAAACAATAGAAACAATACACATAAAATTATCCGAACTAATATACCAAATACGGTAAATTTATTTCTAACATATTCAAGAATTCTCATCTTTTAAGGTGATTTTTGGTCCATTTATAGTGTTTTTTTTATTATGAATGGTATGTTAATGAGTAGAATTTAGCACTTTTATCCTTATTTCAAAAATGACGGATATTTTCACATGATTTGAAATCTTCAATTTTAGATAAATTAAAAACATTCTGATATATTTTCTCTCAAGATACAATTTTTTCTCTAAGAATTACCTCACTCTCATCTTACTATATAATAAATAACTCAAAATAATAATAACTTTGAGATATAATACAATATAATAGATATAATAATGTCAAATTTTTCATTTAAAGAAATTCAAGGTGATTTATTTGATAATTCCGACAAAAATGATGCATTAGCTCACTGTATTTCTAAAGATATACGTATGGGTAAAGGTATTGCTATAAAATTCAAGGATTATTATGGGGGTGTTGATGATCTTATTGCTCAAAAAAAACAAGTTGGACAAGTCGCTTATCTTCTTCGAGGAAATCGTTATATTTTTTATTTGATTACAAAATCTAATGTTAATGATAAACCTACTGAAGAAGATTTTGAGAAATCATTAATTGATTTAAGAAATTTATGTGAAAAGTTGAATGTTCAAGGTTTGAGTGTACCCAGGTAATATATATATATATATATTATTTTTATTTAGATAAGATTATTATTTTTTATTATAATAATAATCATTTGTCTTTTTCTAAAAAACAATTGTTTAGATTAGGAACTGGTCTTGATTGTTTAAAATTGGAATTTGTTAAAGATGCTATTAATAGAGTTTTTACGGGTTGCAATATTAGGATTACCATGTATTATTTATAAATTTAAAATTGTAAGATGTAATCATTATGATTAGTTTAAAGTGTACAAATATACATGACACGCGACGGTTATTTTAGTTATATTAGTTTATGTTAGTTATATTATTTTTTTTTATGAATAATAAATATTCATGTTGTTTATATGATAAAATTGATAAACTTTATTATTAATAAAATAAAATCAATACATTTAAAATTCCTTTTTTTTTTTTTTTTTTTTAAAAAAAAAAAAAAAAGTCATATAATCTTTGTTAAACTAGAATAATTAAGATTATCTAAAAACAACTTTAAAATTTTCGTTTAAAGTTCCAGAATTAACAAATTTACTCAATAAATTATCGAAAGTCGTTTCTGATATTTCCTTATTCCTTCTCTTTATTACAAATAAAAGATTTTTGACTGAATTTTCTTCGCATGCATTTAAAAAATCAGATAATGATTCAATGTTAAAATCAAACCCAATTTTATGTTCGCTTCCACAATCAAATACAATTTTGCGTAAACTTGGTGTAATTGATTGTCCTAATTGTAACATCCATTCACTAATATCAAGTGAACTTGAGGGTAAAATAAACAATTCTTTTAAATTATTTAAACTTTTTAATATTTGTGGTAGATTTTGAATAAATTGAGTTGTGGCACTAATCTTAAATTTAAGTAAATTTGAGCATCTCATAATGTGTTCTTCTAATGAATTTAAATTTTCCGGATCGCTCACACTACCGAAACGTAATGACATTTCTTGTAAACTGCTTCCAACATCTAATAATATTGTTCCCAAATGAGTTGCGACTAAGGATTCAACATTAATATCCAAAACTAATAGTTCTTTAACAAATAATTTATCAGCTACTTGCGCTAAAATTTTCTTCGTATCCTCGGGACGTATAAATTCCATACAATATAATTTTAATTCCTCTAATTGTTTTATTCCACTTAACCAAGATAATGGCATATTACCTGATATCTTAATATCTAAACAAGTCAGAGATGAAACTTTCTCATGTAAAGCTTTATAAATATCTGACGAACCACTTATACTTGACTTATAAGCATGACCTCGAATTTTTAGAATCTCTAAATTTTCTAATCCATTAATGAGATTTATTAGAGCTGGATTTTTTCCATCATTATTAAAGCTAATCATTAATTCTCCGATTGATGAAAATATTTTACTAATTTGACTAAATTCTTCTGATGTATTCATTGTGTTACACTCCAAAGATTGAAGATGTGATGATTCAGTAATAAAATTAATTATTTTAGTGGAAAATGGAGAAAATCCTAAAGACATAGCTTCATATTGATAATCAATATTGGAACTTTGTTTAACTAAATGTTTACAAAGTTCAAAATAAAGAAGATAACAAACATATTTGTTTTGATATGGAACTTCATTGCACACAATATAAGAAACCTTATCGTAAAATTTATTCAAATTTAGGATACGTATAAATGATGCATAATTCAAAAATGTCGTAACGTCCAGTTCAGTTTCATGTAGAATAATTCCTTTATCTTTTAAAATTATTTTTGATTCAGTTGGAAGACCTTTTATATACGTCTTTATCAGAGATTTGGGATAATGTGTAGGATTTCTCCAAAGTACACTGGCTGCATTAGAACACCAATAACGATTAACTAAAAGACAAGAAAATAGATTGAAATTTTTCTTTTTCTTGTTTTTAAGAAATCCAAATATTTCTTGTAAGCATTCTGGTGGAAGTTTAGAAGCCATCAATATATTAAATTAGAAAAAAAAATTTTTTTCTATAAATGACAAATTGTTACACAGAATCATTCGAAATTTACTGTGCAAAATGTTACGCGTGTTCATTTACCCCATTTAGCTCATCTCAATAAATAAATAAATAAGAAACTTTTTTTTATTATTATTATTAAATAAGCATTCTTTCTTCTCTTTAACAGTTATTTGTCGATAAAATTGTTTCCACGCGCAAGTTTATATCAAAACTTTTTTTTTTTTTTTAAATCCTGTGACAAAAGGAACAACTTTTAATTACGCTCGCCCTTATATCTTTTATATCTTCATTCATATATACTCTTATTTTGCCATAAATTTGGTTCTAATTCACTATATTCCTAAATATATAATTTACAAATTCAAAATTTATAATTATATATACCTTTACAATTATAAACGTAAAAAGAAAAAAAATGAAAGCTCAAAAAGAACCAAAAGAACGTGACCGTCTTCCCTCAATATTTACTTTAGACGAAGGCAAGTCTTTTAGAGCTAGAAGCCGTTTAAACTCAAATAAAGTCGAAAGTCCTCGAAAACTAAAAGCTGAATTAGGTATAAAAATAAATAAATCAAATCAAATTTAATTAAATAAATAAATTAAATAAATTAAATAAATGAAATTAATTAATTAATTAATTATATGTTTAAAGAAAAAGTGAGACGCGAAAATGATCAATTGAAAAGTTCTGGTCAAGAAATCGATAAAGAATTAAATAGCTTGATTAAAGAAAATAAGTATTTAGGACCATTGGCTTTTATAGGGTTGGCAACGTTGATAATTGGATCTATTTGTCTTTGCTTTTATTTGTATGAGCTATATTTAAAGTATTACGTTTTAGTAGAATCTATTTGAAGGTTAAATAGTTAAAAAAATTAGTTCTTCATTAATTAAATTTTATATATAAATATATAATTATTAAATATGAAATAAAATATATTGTAAATTTGCATTATCAAAAGAAAAGGATATAGAAATTAATAACACAAAATTGATAAAATTAATTTACCTTTTAACTTTACTTTTTGTTATTGTTTGAATTAAAAAAATCGTTTATTTGATTTTCGAATACGATTAGATTTTCGAAATTCAAAATAATTATCGCGTAGGTCATTAGAAATTTAAATTTAGAAAATTATATATATATATATATATATTTTTAGAAGCAACTTTTATTATTAATATGAAAAAATAATTTCTTTAAATTTCATTTTTTTTTTCAAGGTTCCAATTTTTTTTTCATTAACAAAAATATTCAAAATATATTTTAACTAATTTTAAGCAAACACAAAATGTTTACTAATTTTAAGCAAATACAAAATGTTTTCACTGAAATTCAAAAGTTGAATTGCAAATTATTTACTGTATATCGCCTGGTATATATTTAAGGTGTTTGACCCATGGTAAAATGGTAAAGTAAGTTACTATTATCAAAAGACACGCTAAAAAATTAAAATTTAAAAATTTATTAATGTCAAAATCTGATGGAAGAATGAATAAATAAAATAATTGATAACTTACAAGAAAATGTATGCAATTGAAACAATAAGAAACGAGATCAGAAAATAAATCCATCTTTTATATAATTTCTTCTTAGATTTAACAATATTTAGTTGTCGTTCAAGTCTAATATTTGCATCTTTGGTTCGGTTTAATTCCTCTTCATTCGAAAGTTGTTTATTACGATATCGTTTATCAAATTCATAAAATCGAACCTCCTGTTCCTTTAAATTACTTTCCAAAACTGTTTTCTCTTGTTCCAATTTATAATTTAAAGTTTCACATTGAGCTACATTAACTTTAAGACCATTAATTTCAACGTCTTTTTTTTCTAACAGTTGTTTCATTGAACGTTTTGAATTTTTTAATCGATCGATTTCCTCCTCATAA
Organism: Diversispora eburnea; assembly: GCA_910592015.1. Lineage (NCBI taxonomy): Eukaryota > Fungi > Glomeromycota > Glomeromycetes > Diversisporales > Diversisporaceae > Diversispora > Diversispora eburnea. The sequence goes on along the minus strand of CAJVPK010000076.1, from coordinate 56,052 downwards.
AATTGCATCTTTTTTTCTGACATAATTCTAATTTTTTCCATAAATTCTTCTTGTTCTTTATTACATTCATTCTTGAAATCATTAAGTTTTATTTCATATTTTTGTATTACTTCTTCAATTTGTTTTTTCACTTTTTCGAAAAATTCGGGAATATTTAAATTAATCGCTTTATGAAATTTCTCATTAATTGTTTGTTCAGAAGCAATTTCTTCAATCATTTTCTTATTTAATTTGTTGTTTATTTCCATTTCATTCTTCAAACGACTTTGCTCAGAAGTAACTTCTTCTATCCCTTTTCTATTCATATTGAAATTTTCTTCCAATTCTTTTCTCAAAATACCTTCACAAGACTCTACTATATCAATACGCTCCATAATTTTTTGAGCTTCCTCTTTTACTGCCTCAACAATTTGGTGCCATTTGGCTGCTCTGTCTTCTGCAAGTCGTTTCGTGATTCCGTCTACCGATGATTCAATTTCTTCTCGTAATTGATCTATCGCTGTTGAGAGACTATTCTCCAATTGTTCATCGCGACCTTCTAGATCACTTAATTGATCTTCGAGTTCTTCAATTTTACTATCAAGGTTATCGGTGCTTGACGTAATTTTTTGGTTCACATCTTCAATGCTTTTTTGCAATGATTCATTCATTTCAGACTTTTGTACAAAAGAAAGTTTAAGATCGGAAATTTTCGTGTTAATATTTTCATAAAACTTTTGTGTCGAGCTAACAGCATTATCTACATATTCTTTATTTTCGTTCTTTAATGATTGAAACATATCTTGGGTCTGTTCATCTTTTTGATTTAAAAGTGTAAATAATGTAGAGATTTTTGAGCCACTTTCTGAAATTTGTTGATTAAGTTCTGTTTTGCATTCCGTAATTTTTGTGTCAACTTGACATATAATTTCTTCATGAGATTGTTCGTTTTTCGATTCCGGATAGAAGTTTTCCAATACTGAAGAATTATCTTGATAAACTTCTGCGTCATGTTCATCACCACGTTTTTCATCTTTATCACCATCTACATCTACGCTCTTCGCATCATTAAAATGGTCTCGTTCATTCTCCTCTACGTTCTTCTGTTCGTAAGATATATTTGCCTCTTCACCCTTTTGCTCAACAGAAACATTAATGCACTCATTTGATTTACATTCACCTTCATCCCTAAATTTATTTTCTTCCCAGTTCTCTTCTTCAATATCTAAATTTTCATTGTTCCCTGTGCTTCTATCTATGTCTTCAATTTTATTAACCTCTACGATTACAGTTTCATTAAGATCTATAAGATCTCCGATTCCTTTATCATTCTGATCTTCAGTTCCATTATTAAGGTCTAAATTTCCGGGACAAGCTCGACCGTCATTAACGTCAGGAACTATTTGTCCAGCTACGCGCGTTTGTTGAGATTCAAAAGGAATATCAGAGGTAAGATCGGACATATTGAACGTAAAAAAGAAGAAAAAGTGCTGTGTAACAAAAGCAAAAAAAAAGTAATTTTTTTTTTTTAAAATTTTTTTATTTAACTTATAAATGTATATATATGATTTATTTCGCAAGTAAAAATATATACAATTTATTTCGTACGTGAAAAATATATTTTTTGGGTTACTACCAAATAATATTTACTTGCCTGCCCACTATTTGACAAAATATAAACTTCTGACGAAGAAACGAGAGAGAAAATAAATTTGATGATAATCAAAATCGATCAACGTAAAAATAATGAGATAAGATCACGTTATTATATCCTTTTAAATCATTAAATAATGATAGCAATTTGACGTAATAAAACCAATGATATGAGCATATTATATTTGAACTAAAAAAAAAAATATTAATAATTATAATGTACTAACTGTTCAAATTGCTGTACTAACCTATTTTTCCCATGAGCATCAATTGCATAATTGATAGTTTCCCAATTCTATCTATAAATTCGCGAATCAAAAAAAATTGATCCTTATCAAAAAAAGTTATATCTCAAGAGAAAAATTGGAAAACTGGGAGATCATATCTTTTTTGATTCATAAAAATAAAATATAAATAAGTTTTGAAGGCTAGAAAGATCAGCGAACTTTCAATAATTCTTTGATTTGCAAAGACCTCAAGACCCATCAGGGCCTTGATTGGCATTCCCTTGATAGATTCACATTAAAATCTCCAAAATTTAAAGAGAATCTTGAATAATATAATTTTTCTGAAAAACCCTTAAAGAAACGTGCGAATATTACTAAGACTAAAGATCGGCAACTGAAGATCGCACAAATCCATTTATCGAAGTTTTAAGAGTCCGCCATAATAAAATTTCCATAAATCCTCCGAATTAAAATTAAGCTATTCTATATATACAGTCGACCCCCCTCTATAGGCACAACCCTCAAGACCAACGAATGTTGTGACTAAAGAGTGTTCTTATAGCGAGGGAATTTTAATATGGTCCCTTATATACAGGGACCAAACAATGTATGATTATAAGAGGCGGAATTCTTATACAGGGTGCCTTTAGAGGGGGAGAGGTTCGACTGTAATGAAATGCTATTATACAATCACTACAATTGCTACACACTAAAAATTCATATTTACAATATTTACAGAATATTTACACTAAAATACATTTACACAGTTGAAAACTTTCTTTTAAGCAATAAGGTAATGACTGATTTTCTACGGTATCATTCCGTGGCCCTTCTGTATCATCAAGACTTTAAATACCATGATCTTAATTATAATCAAGTGAACCCATAGATAAAATACTGGGACTACAGAAAATCGGTGATCCATCATTATTAAGAACGATTGATGATGATCGTAAGGTTCATACGAATGAAAATAGAATTGTTTCCATGTATTGAACCAAAAGCTTATAGAAACTGAATATTACATAATTACCTAAGTCTTCATCATTTAGATCCTTATCTCATTTGTCGGATAATACAATCGAAATACACGATTGGCAACCTTTGGTAGGATAAAAACGAGATATTAATATTCATATAAAATCTTACTTTTAAAATGATGTAGAAACTAACCTTACGCACGCTTTACTTAATTTTTTTCTTTGACAACGTAAAAAGAAGATAAATTAGCTAGTATTAAATACCAGCAGAAAGAGTGAAGAGTGAAAAAAAAGTGAAAAAAATTTTTTTTGGGGAAAAGGTAATCTTTTATATTGATTTAAGATTACGTAATTTTAGTGTGTGATTGTGCACGTGGTGTTAATCGCTTACACAAAAGAGTAAATTGAATATTTGCATCTTTATCCGAATAAAATAATTTATAAACTCTATTGAAGAACGTAAAAAACCATTCATGAAGTTCCTAATGAAAACGGTCTGTTCGTGAATTGAATTAATTAAAATAATACGCGTTTCTTTCATATATCGACCATCTATAAATACAAAAGCATAATAGATTGTGAATTTAATATAAATAAATTTTATAACAAATTATTAAGAAAATCAAAAAAAAAAAAAAGCAAAACATGTTGAAAATTGTTTATAAATCGAAATCTAATACGAAATGAAATAGAAAGTAATTTATTTAATGTTTTAATCAAATTTTTAGGCATTCTTGAAAATTTTTGATACAATGGAAGTTACAAATTAATGAAAAACTAACCAATACACATTATTAATGTTTTTTTTTTTTTTTAAAAAAAAAAAGTTCAACTATACTTATAATATTTATAATGCTTGTCTACCTCGAGTTTCAATAGGTAATAAAGTCATACAAATTCCTACTAATACAAAAATTATAGAAGAAACATATAATGGCAATGTATTACTAATCGCTATAAGATTTCCAGCAATCACTGGACCCAGCATACCAGTTCTATATTGAATAATTTTTGAATAATTAATTAATTAAAATATTTCTTAAATATTATTGAAAACACCATACAGAAATTACAGTCAAACCCCTCTATAGTCACACTCTATATAGTCACAAAATCATTATAATCACACCTTTCATAAAACCAACGCCTATTAATTCTATGTAAAAAAAACCTCTATAATTGTCACATCTCTATATAGTCACGGTTTTTTGTATCCCGAAGGTGTGACTATAGAGGGGTGTGACTATAGAGGGGTCTGACTGTATATATAAAAAGTACTTACATTCTTGCACAAGCCGAAGCAAAACCATTTGCAGTTCCTCTTATTTTTGTTTCAAAAACTTCGGCAGTATAACCATAAATTACAGCATATTCAATTGTAACTAAAACATTAAAGAGAATATTACAAGTGACAGTTCCGATCCTTGAATCAAATATAGTAAAAAGAAATACAGATAATGCAGAACCAAATGCCCCTAGTGACATAGTATATATACGACCTAAAGACGTTTCGATTAAATAAGTTCCAATTAATGTTCCAGGTATTCCCCAAACTGAAAATATTATAAATTCTTTTATTACTTGTCTAATTACGTTAGATATGTCAATATCTCCATTTCCATTATCAAAATTACTAATATTATTAATATCACTAATATTACTAACAGTACTAAAATTACTACCACTAATATCGAGATTTGATTTAAATTCATTTTTCATTTCTTGAAATTCCAAAAATTCAGGTAAAAAGGTACTAAACATATTATAAGCAAATGAATTAAGAGCCCAGAAAGACCATACGAGTATAGTTGTACGAATCCATTTAGGAGCAAAAAGAGGTTGTAATTCTAAAATAAAATATCTAAAATTTTTTTTGATAAAAGTTATAGGTTCTGAAAAGAAATTATTATATGAAGATGGGTGATCATGTCGTCTATCCAAATTTGATATTGTTAAATCACTAACATTGATGGTAACTTCAGAACCATTAATACGAGCAACTTCACGCAATATATCTACTGCTTCATTTTTTCTATTACGTGCAATTAAATATTTTGGTGATTCTTTTAATCCAAAAAATAAGATTCGACAAATAAGCATAAATAATGTCTAAAATTAAAATGAAATATTAATTATTTTCATTTTCAATTATTTTTAATTATTTTCAATTATTTTCAATTATTTCAATTACTGCATACCAAAAAACCACAAATAGCCAATAAATATCTCCAACCATTATTATGAGTATAAACATCACAAGGTGGATTTGATGTTTCAGGACAACTGTTTGATGGCAATATAAAATATGCTATAATTAAAGTAATAATAGCTCCAAATGACCAAAATATTGACATAAATGTTAGAAGATATTGTTGATTTTTGGGCACAAATTCAAGAAAAATTGCACCTAGAAAAAACATAAATAGAAAAAATAAATATAAAATTTATAAAATAATTAAATAAACAAAATAAAATAATTAAATAAATAAAATAAATAAGTAAAAAAAAAAAATAATAATTATGAACAAAATAATTCTCATAATATACCGTCAACCGGTAAATTTCCTCCAACACCAGTTCCTAATAAAAACATTACTAAACACAATTGCCAAAAATTTTGTGATAAACTTGAAATTAAACCAAAAAATGCCGTTAAAATGAGAGTCCAATTAAAAGCTTGTTTACGTCCAAATGTATCAGAAAAAACGCCCCAAAATATTGCACCAAACATCATTCCTAAAATAATAGCACTAGGTAGTAATCCTAATATTGAATTTGATACTTGGAAATGAACTTTGTAAATATAAAAAATACAAAATCAAATAATTATTTAAAAAAATATAATTACATTATTATAAATCATTAAAAATATTATTAAAAATATTATTAAAAATATTATTAAAAATATTATTAAAAATATTATTAAATTATTATTAAAAAAAAACTTTTACTAACTTTGGACTCTTGGTAATATAATTGATATTGCCTATTATTTTTTATTGTCATCATTATTATTATTATTATTATTATTATTGTGCATAATTGTGCTAATAATATTTCATATCTTTTACTTTTTTTTTTTAGCATAAAGGTTGAAGATTATAATACCTGAAACCATAACTAAATAAAAAGAAAAGAAATTTTAAAAGAAAATTTTAAGAAATTTTAAAAAATTTGAATAAAATAGAGAAAATTCTTACATTGTCAGCAAGCCATCCAAACCCACAAAGTCCCTTTTTTAACAGATATAAAAAATATTAATTTATTTAATTTTTATCAATTATAATAAATAAATAAATTAAATAATTTTTATCTACCAACCAACAATCGTTTTTGAAATTTTCCATATCCGATTTTTTCAATAATTCCTTCTAATCCTGTTATTCCACAAGATGATTCTTTCTCATCACCACCACCACTAATAACAATAAAATCATCTTCACCTTCATCTTCATCTTCAATAATACCAGGTAAAAAACCTTTTTCATCAGATGATAAAGAATCATTATCACTATTATCATCTTTATCTTCATTCTCTTCATCAATGAAAGTACTATTTGCTGATAAAAATTGTTCCCGTTCAAAGATTGTTGATGATTCTAATGGATCCATTGTTATTATTGTTGTTGTTGTTATTGTTGAAAATTATATGTAATGAAAAGAGTGAAAAGAGAGAAAAGGAGAGAAAAAAAAGAGAGAAAAAGAGAGAAGAAATGTCAAAAAGAAATGTTTAAATGTTAACTATCTTATTATGCTGTAATGATGATGATCAATAAACAAACAAACAAAATATAATTCATACCCATTTTTGGTTACATTAATTCTTTAAGCTGATCCTTCCGACACATAATATTCTTATTCGGTCGAGAAGAGATATAAAATTAAAGTATAATCATGTCAGACAATAAATGTTATATTTAGGGTTTGGATAATCTATTTTTCAGCTTTGGTTACAGAATTGCTTCCTCGTGCAAATGAATCAAAAGAACCTCTCTCAACTATCATTTTTTTTTGATCATAAAACAACTACTTATTCTACGACAGTATTTATAGTTACAGGATCAGATGAAATACTTAGAGGTTATAATCCCTTAGCATGTGATAAAAATAATAGTTATAGTGAATGGATAGAAACAGATGATAGGATAACTTTATTTTTTCATTAAAAATGGGAATATTCAAACATCAAAGTTCAAAATTTGAGATTGTCATTTTATAATCTTTGTTTTACATAAAATATATCTATATGTAAAATATTTCTATATTCACTCACTTTACTAGGCCATAATAAAAAAAATTTGATGTTTTATTTTTTTTTTAATCATTAAATTTTAAAAGTCAGTAATATTTTTTTTTTTCTCAAGAAAAAATTTGATTATAATAATAAATTAATAAAAGAAAAAAGTTGAAGGAATGGAGTAATCTGGACGGGATCATTAAATTCTTGCTAGTTGTAAGTTAGAACATTATAGATTTTGTTTTCACGACCGCTTACTTTCAAAACTTTATACTAATCCAAAAGAACAAAAATTAGAAAATATATTTATAGTGCTAAAAAATTTGAAAATCAATCACAATTATTCCGCACATGATAATAATTGTCACATTAAATAAGAATAGCATCAAAAACGATACTTTACCCTCTTTTACACTAGTTATCGGTCGAATTTATAAATTTTTTATGCATAACAAGATAAACATTCAGATTCAGATCGAGACGTTAATAAAAGAACCAGTTCTAAACTAGTTTTATATCCCGAACAACCTATATATATATCATATCACGAAACATAAACTGATTTAGCGTCTTGCCTCTTTATAAGTAAGATTAAAGGGATTATAATTATTTTTATAGGAAAGTCTTGACTTTATTTTAAATTATGAAAATATAATAACAGTGACAATTAATAATATAATGGAATAATAATATAATAAAAATAATATAATAAATAATTATTTAATGACCCCCCAAAATGACATTTTATTGTACTGTTATTGTATCGAATTACTGGAATTACTGTGAATTGAATTTTGAATTAACTTGATTTAGGTCCAGTAAACAAAAACCTTTTTTTTTTTTAAAAGAAAAGAGAAAATTTAAAATAAATATAAATATAAAAAAGAAATATAAAATTCAATATAAAATCATTATGAAATAAATATATTTTGATTTTACCATCTACTACGACAATTGACAGCTTCTTTTCTAACTATTCGTTTTTTATCATCCAAGACTTTTTCCAAATCTCTTATAATCTTTGATTTGAAAGGATATAATACGTCAAATGAAACGGTATCAGGAAATACACTTAGACATTGTAATGCTGCCATACGAACTTTCTATTAATAATAATAACAAAATAAATAAATATGTGAATAATATATATATATATATATATAATGTAATATAAAAAAAATAAAATAAAATAAACCTACAATCGTATTTCCACCTTCCACGTTAGTTAAAGATAACAATAAAGGTATTAAAGTTGAAACATGTTCAGATATTATATGTGGCATTTCAAGTGAAATTAAATAAAAGGTATCAATAGTAGAAGCTTTGAGATCAGGATCAGGTAATGATAAGGAATGAACTAATAAAGGAAATACCTAAAGAAAGCAATAACACTTTAATTTATAATTTTTTATGATTTCTTCGGATAATAAAATATTACAATAGATATAAGAAAAATGCACCAGAAATAATAATAATAATAAAAATAAAAATACATACGGGGGAAATTTCACTCATTAAAATTTGTTTTGGGATATTTCGTAATAAATTAGATAAAGCGATCAGATAATTATGTTTTGTATCTAATTGTTAAAAGAAAGTGACATAATTAAATACAAGAAATAAATAAGAAATAAATAATAATTAATTAATTAACATCAGCTAAAAATAAAATAATAAATACCGCCAGATGATTCCGTAAATCCTTGAACTAATTTAGGCATTACATAATTAAAAAATCGTTGCTTATAGAGAATCTGTAATAATAAATAAAATAAATTTCCAAATTAAAAAAAAAAAAGAAAAGAAAATAGTTATGACTATGATATGATATAAGATTTTGCTAATATCATTATAAGAATACCTTTATCACGGCAAAACTTTGTTTATTTAGTAAATCACTATCTCCAATAATTATTTTAAATCCATCAGATGATGCTTTTTTTCCTAATGTATCATCATTGAACAAATTTATGATATAATTTATACATTCGTATCCAGCCGGATGAGTACGTAAGACTAATGCCTTCGTTAACTATTATTATGTTAAAGAATTAATCAAAATGAATTAATTAAAAATAAAATTAATCAAAATAAAATTAATCAAAGAATCAATTAAAGAAGATCAGAGAGATGAATTATAATGTTGTCAAAAGATTTACCCAAATAAAAATATTTAATGAAGCAATTCTATTAGATTCCGATTCTCCAATAGACGAAGGAGAAGATAAATATCTAACCAATTCATCCAACATATGAATTTTAATAAAATTCTCTAATTCATTTTCTTGATTCCATTTATTCAATATTGAAGCAGTCAATTGAGCCAAAGAATTTTGATGTATTTCATTATTGGATAGTAATGAAGCATTCACAATTCTTGAAAGAAAATCAGAAATATTTGGTATGGGACATGAAACTTCTTGTCTCATATAACCAACGGCAGCAGTAAATAATAAAGTTAAATTCTTTTGAGCTGAACTCGATTCAATCTAAAATTAAATAAATTATTATTAAATAAATTATTATTATTATTATTAAATAAATTATTATTATTATTATTAAATAAATTATTATTATTAAATAAATTATTATTATTAAATAAATTTTTTTTTATTATTAAATAAAATAAATGGATTATTTAATTATAATTACTAAATAAATAAAAATATTATTAAAATAAATAGATAAATAAATAATTAATTAATTAATACCATAAGCGGATTGAATGCAATCGCATGTTTGTTCTTTTCTATTTCTGAAAAAGGAATAAATTGTAAATTTCCTTGAGTAAATAATTCGAATATTTGAGTGATAAACATTGTCTGTTCTCTGATGCATGCATAAAGAAATAGTAATAATCAAATTATAATGATAATAATAACAACAACAAAAACAACAACAACAGCAATAATAATAATAATAATAATAATAATAATAATAAATAATAATAATAATAATAATAATAATAATAATAATAATAATAATAATAATAATAATAATAATAATAATAAAGAAGAAGAAAAGTTTTAAATCAAAATATTAATTAATTAAATTAATTAATTACAACAAATTTTATTCTTTTAAAAATATTTTATACCTAGAATTCATATTCTTTGTTATTATAGAAATTATTCCCGCAATAGTTTGAATAATCTTCAAATCACAAAAAACGTCACCGTAATATTCTTCCCCTTTATCATCATGATTTTTACTTCTTATTTCTAAAGTTGGACCCACGCATTTTGAAATAAGGTGAGGTATCAAAATATTTGAATATTTTGAAATATCGTCGTGATTTAAAGATGATTTTTTAATGAATAATGTATGAAGAGTATGTAATAAGAATTCTATGTATTCTATACTTAAATTTGATGAAACTAAAATAAGAATAAATTTTTCGTTAATATATAAGAAATATATAGAGAGATATATATAGAAAGAGATATGGAGAGAGATATAGAGAGATATATAGAAAGATATATATATATATATAAATATATGGAGAGAATAAATATATAGAAATAAGTAATAAATATTTACAAGTATTAACACCATCCAATTTTGCAAGAATTTCAGGTACTAAAGCTTCAAATATAACTTTTTCAATAGCAACTTCAGAAATTGCATCAAGTACTTTAGAATATTTAGTTCCATGAATATCATCAAGTTTTAACGATTCATAATTGGAAGGAAGTTGAGATATAAATATTGGGATTGTAATTTTTAACACTGTAAAAGGTTTATAATGTGCGATATCACCTAAATATTTTAACGTCTCTTTTCTAACAAATTAACGAATAAATGTTAAAAAAATTATTAAAATAATAATAATAATAATAATAATAATAATAATTTACATAATATCTTGATCATTATCTTGAATGAGAATTATTTGATTAAAATATTTCAAAATATCTTCAATTTCATGATCTAATAAAAATTGTCTCAATAGAATCATTCCATGTAATCCTCGTAAACCACAAAGTCGTAATTCATTATATTCTTCAGTTTTCATTAATGCTGAACTAAATATTCTTAAAAGATCATTCTTAAATGATATTAATGGAATTGAGAAATCTTCATCTATATACATATAATTTATATATAAAAATATTAAATAATTATAAATACATATATATAATATTTAAAAATATATACAAAAATAAAATACCTAATTCGATTAATGAATCATTATTTCTTTCAATTGTTCCATAAAGATTTTGAGCAGCAACAATAAATTCCATTAATATTTCTAATATTGCTTTCTTCCTCGTTGCTAAGTCGCTATGTTTATATTGATCAAATAAACCATGAAAGGTCGCAAGAGTTATAAGATTATATGATGGATCTAAATATAAGCAAATATATTATAATTATATAGCTAGTGAGAATAAATAAAATATAATTAAATATATATAAATATAAATATAAATATAAATATAGATATAAAACTAATGAATACACAACCAGTGAATATATAAAAATATATAAATAGTGAATATATAAATAGTGAATAAACAAATATATAAATAGTGAATGTATGAATAAATATAAAATAATTAAAATTTACCAGAAGCCATTGCACAATATTTTAAAATTCTTCCACATGGCTTAGATAATTTAAGTTCAGGTACTTTTAAATTTTCCATGCATTCAGTGACTACTGTTTTCAAAAATCGTTGTAAATGGTCAGATTTTCCAATAACTCCAGCTGATAATGTTACAACTAAACTACGGATTGTATCAAGAGCGATTACTTCAAATGAATCATCTTTAGCATTAAAGATCTTAAAAAGGAAAATGTTATTATACATTATAATAATACATAATAATGTGGATACAATAAGTATATAGTGGTATACATATATATATAAAATAAATTAAAATTAAATTAATATTAATAATATTTCACCTCATCTTTTAAATATTCCCATAAATCATCAATATAAGGGACAATGTTTTCTGTTCCATATACTGGAGCACAAGCTGCCAAAGTTTCCATTGAATCTTTCTGGAAATATAATAATGATCAATAAATTAATAATAATAATTATAATAATTATAATTTCTATATTTTTACATTTCTAAAATTTCTATATACCTTGGCATTTCCAGAACTAGAAGTCAACTTTTCTAAAAAAAGTGGCATTGCATTTTTAGCAAATTTTGCTGTTGCTGATAAACATTCCCTATATGAAATTTGAAATTTATATAAGTTATTATAATTCTTAAATTAAATTAAATTAAATTAAATGTAAAGTAAATCAACCTTAATGAAATTTTCAAATCATCAGAAGTAATTCCATAAGGATCATCTGGTGGTGGTCTGAATGTAATAGGAAAGTAACAAAAAGTAACTTCAAACAATTCCTAAAATATAAAAATATACAATAAATATAAATCTAAAAATATAAAATAAATATAATATAAATCTAAAAAAATATAACAGAAAATATAAATAAATAAATAAATAAATAAATATATATTTATTTATATTTATCCAGTACCTCTACATGCTCAGATATATCAAATTCTTTGATAATTAATTTAACCAAAGAAAATGCCAATAATAGGTTTCTTGGATCTTTTTCTCCATCCATAGCTTGAATAAATCCTTTAACAAATTCAGTTCCTAATTTTTTGCATGCTTTATTATTAATCAAAATTAAAAAGTTAGAAATTAGAAATAATAAATAATAAATAATGATCAAATTGATTTTTTTTTTTTTTTTTTTACCATTTAAATGACTATTTAATAACACATCAAATATTAGAAATACTCCATGACGCGTTGTTTGTTGATAATTTTGAACATTCACATTTGAAAAAATTCTAATAATTTATAAATAAATAGTGAATAAATAATGAATAAATAATTCTATCTTTATTTACATTAATTTTACAATTGATTTAAATAATTTACACATAATTACACATAATTACACATAATTTTACATACGATTTTGAAACTTTAATGGCACATTCTTCTTGGAAAGAATTAAATTGTGAAATAGATACTAGACCACGAATAAGTTCCGGAACACAAGTTGTATCGGATAATCTTTCACAATAGAAATCTACCAACACATTGACTAGAGGAAGATTCTTAAAAGTTAACATAAAGTGAAATTATAATATCGGAATAATAATACATAATTAAATTGAAATAATTAAAATAATCTTATTATTTATATTATTTTATATTACTATCCAACATTAAATTTTGTATTTAATAAATAATTGTATAATAATTGAATAATAAAATACCAGCTGCTAAATTCACTTGTTCTTGGGGACATTCTGTTAGAACAGCTGATAAAAGTCCCGTGCCTATTGATTTAAATTCATTAAAATTCAATTAATCTTATTAATATACATATAACATATACATCATAATTTATAAAATAATAATAATAATTAATAATTACCTTTAGCTCGAATCGATGATTCTTCACTAGTCAAAAATTCTTCGAGTGTTGTAACTAATGCAAGCAACGATAATTGGCCACTCCAAATGTCTAAAGGAAGCAGATGAATTTATATTGTTTATATATTCCATATCACGAATGCCAATCCTTTTTCTAATTCTTTTTTTTTTAAAAAATTCTTTTATTAATTCCTTTCTAATTCTAAAAGGTGATAAACCAATCTTACTTTGCACGATTGATGAAACAATTGAATTAGAATCATCGGTTGCATCATTTGAAGTGATCATATAACTTCTCACTAGTCTCTCCATCGATATTAAATATTAAATCGCAAGATTATCAAATATATTATCATTATAATATTTCTGATTGTCAATAACATATTTGGTATCTGATCATGTTGATTGGTTGCACACTTAGTTCGTGATTTACATAAATTTAATAAATTTAAATAGAAAATTTTAAAATTAAATTATCAAAATTATTTAATTTCATTAAATTAAATTAAATGATAAAAGCTTTCCTTTATAAAAATTTAATAAAAGGAAAAAAATCAATATTTTTTTTTTAGAGTGAAACGAAGAAAAAAGTTGCGGTTTCGACTAGAGTTCATGGTTGGTTAGAAAATTTCAACAATTCAAATCTTATAAAGCTTATTGATTGGTGCAAACCATTTTTCAAACCCAATATATATTAAAATTTAAAATTGTAACATTTTTAAACATTTTTAATTTTCATGTATTTATAAACAATAACATAAAATCAAACAAATCACCTTTATTGACATTCCATAATGCATTTAATATATTTCTAGAGACGATGCACAACATTTCATCCAATCATGGTAAGGATAGTTTCTCTTTTATACCAAGAATTTGGCAATCAAATTATGGATTTAACAATTAAGCCGACAATAAACCGACTAGTTGGCTCAAAAATAACATATTTATTTTATTTCTCTATCGTCAATCATAAACAGTAATAATAATAATAATAATAAAGTATATAAGAATATATAATAAAGATAAATATTAATATAAAGACAAATTGCATGTAAATATTTTGTTGTGTTTAAATTCATGGTACGCAAATAAACTAGAGTCTTTTTTGTATAAAAAAAAAATTCACTTTGAAATATATTATGGAACGTGCATATAAATTATATAAATTGTCAAATTACAAAATATGTATTGTTTCTTTTTACTTAAATCTGGTTATTAACTCTTTACGAGAAATTATTATTAACGAAAGATTTCTTTTCTTCTTAAGAAATATATTATTATTATTTTTTTTTACACTCCTTTTGCCAATAAAATAAAAACACATTCGTCATTATTGTATTGATTGCTTAAGTAAGATAAAAAAAGTAAAAGAGAGAGGTATAATTTTTTTTTTTTTTAAAAAAAAAAAAAACCCCCGCTAAGATAAACCAAGATAAAAAACCTCGTGTACTTTATATAATCGACCTTTATTTAAAAAACAAAACACATTCATATCAAGTTGATGTATATAACGTCTATCAATAACCTTTTTTACGATTTATTTATTATTTGAGGGAGCAGGCTCTTTCAAAATTTTTTTTTATAATAAAAAAAGCCCTCCTATTTTATACATAAAATCAGAATAAGAAACTTTGATATTTTACTTTCCCTTCCTCTCTCTTCCCTCCTTCCCTCCACACATTATCCTTAATAAGCAATAATACAGCAAAAAATATGGTCAGCGCAACTAATTTAACAACTTCAGAAAAATCAGCGGTACAAGTTGGTAAGCATAAGATCTTCGAGTAGGTCACGTGAAATTATAGAGAAGAAATATGTGCGCGTAATAATAATAATCAAAGTAATTTAAATTCTTTAATTCATTTTTTTTTGAAACGAACCACAAATAAAACTTTTTTAGCTCTTCGTATAAGGCCTCTCACAGAAGATGATTTTATTACCATACCTACACGATTTCAAAAGAATGTCCTGTTCACATCACAATTCACGCCTAATCAAGTTACGGTAACTTGTGAAAGGAAACAAAATTATACATTTGATTACGTCTTTGGTCCAGAAGCAACCCAAAAAGAAATATTTGATAAAACAGTAAAAGGAATGGTTGACAAATTCACGGAAGGTAAAGTTCGACCTTGAAAAATCACGTGTTAAATTACTTTAATACTAATTCTCAAATTCTCTTTGAATTTTTTTTTTTTTTAATATATATATATATATTTTATGAAACTTAGGTTATAATGTTACAATATTAGCTTACGGTCAAACATCTTCTGGAAAAACACATACAATGGGTACAATACATTGTTCTCAATCACCAGATTCGAAAGGTATAATTCCACGATCTATGGACGCGCTATTTACCAAAATAAATTCAGAAAAGTATAAAAAATTCAAATTCACCATAAATGTTTCATTTGTGGAAGTACATAACGAAGATTTAATTGACTTACTTGCTGAAGAAGGAGATTATGAGTGTAAACCCCAAGTTACGATACGTGAAGACACCAAAGGTTCCATTATACTAAGTGGTTTACAAGAAATTAATGTAAATAGTGAAGTTGAAGTTATGAAGTATGTATTCGCTAGAGGAAAATTTTTTTTTTTTTTGAAAATGTTATTTCAAAAATTTTTTACGAAATTAATTTTACAATTACATGTAAATAGTCTTTTGGCTCGTGGTTCTTCAATCAGGCATGTCGGTGCGACAGATATGAATTCAAAATCATCCAGGTCGCACGCAATTTTTTCAGTTATTCTCTCACAACAAAAATCAACTAATGAAGGAAATCTTGTAACGGTGACGAGTAAATTTCATTTCGTAGATCTAGCAGGAAGTGAAAGAGTAAGTTATTCTACTAAAGCACGCTCATAAATAAATATATTTCATTATGAATTATTGTAATTTTAAAATAATGTAATTTTTCAGCTTAAACGAACTTCGGCTTTAGGGGACCGAATAAAGGAAGGAATATGTATTAATTCCGGTCTTCTGGCATTAGGAAATGTTATATCGGCCTTAGGAGATCCATCAATTAATTCACATATTCCATATCGAGATTCAAAATTAACACGGCTTTTACAAGACTCGTTAGGTGGAAACGCTCAAACTTTAATGATAGCATGTGTGACACCAGCAGAATATAATATTCATGAAACCATTAATACGCTTAAATACGCTAACAGAGCTCGTAATATTAAAAATAATGCAAAAGTTAATCTGGAAGAAACTGGTTGGAATGATATTGAAAATTTACAACGTTTAGTCTTGAAACTTCGTACTGAAATTAAAGCAATTAAAAGTTCTAATGAAATACCAGGATCAGGAAGAAACACTCCAATGTCACCATTGTCTGAATTCACCTCTTTTTACTCAAAAAATAAAAATAATAAAGATGTTGAAGAACTTGAGAAACAGTTACAGGAAATTCAAAATTCTTATACAGAACTTTCCGGAAAATATTCAAAAGCCTCGGAAGACATAAAGAACTTTCAGAAAATAATTATTGGCCCTGATCAAGGTGTAATTGATTCAAAAAAAGATATGGATAAAATTCAAGAATCAATTAATCCTATTATATCAAAGTATGAGAAAACCATAGGTGAACTTCAAAATGAACTTTCAAGTACTCGCAAAGTCATAAGTGAAACCGATAAATTATTACATGAACAAGAAATAAAATTATTAGAGGCAGAAGATCAAGCAAGTCAAAGTATAAGATTAATAAATGATTTAAAAAATAATATTCAGAATTATAATAAACGAAATGAAACTACCAATGAATATATTAAAGATCTTGAAAAAAAATTAAATTCTCATGCCGATGATCAAAAGAGAGACCAAGAAATAATTAATGAATTAAAAGAAAGAATTGCAGAAATTAGTTCTACTGAAGAGGGAAAAGACCTTTTAATCCAAAATATCGAAAAGCAAGTGAAAATAAGTGAAGCAAACTATCTTGCAGTAAATAAGACTGCACAAAATTTGGAAAGAGCTTTACATGATATTGCAGATTCTTATATAAAACTTGAGGCCAGATATAAAAAACAAAAAACTAATGATAAAGATTATCAAAAAATATTACAAGAAGGACTTAATGATCGAGATGATAGAATTTCTCAACTTGAAGATAAGGTTGAAAGTCTTGTTAATGAAATTTCTCGTATGAAAAAGCTTAAGGAGGAATCAAATAATTATCCTTTGAAACAGCAGTCGTCTATATCAACATTTTCTTCTGTAAATGATCCTGAAACTCCTTCTTCAATTTTTAGCATGCATTCTAAACGCACAACGATAGATTATTCAAGAGTTTCTCTTCTTGAATCACAAATTTATGAACTTAAGAAAATCCACGAAAACACAATTTCAGAATATCTTGAAATCAAACAAAATTATGAGTATAGTTTGAATGAAGTTAGTGACCTACAAGCAAAAATTCAAAAGAATAAGGAATCTAGAGATTCTTTTTCATCACATCGTAAATCTTTATCAATGACAAATGAAGATGATAATCAGGTACTGATACAAAAGCTTCATGCTGACATTCGTCAATTAGAAATGGTTCATGCTGAAAAGGCTCGAGAATTAGACTCCGTTAGAAAAGAATTTGCTCGATTGCACGCTACCCAATCTGATTCTTCGGAAGTTGTTGAAGAGCTTCGCGAAGAAATAAAAAGAAGAGACGGAATGGCACAAGTTAAAGTTATGTCTGTAATGACTTCCTCAGAATGTGTTTATCCTGAAAGAGAAGATTTTTCTGTAACAAATAGTGATATCGACACGCAAGAGATTATAAATCGATTAAGAGAAGAAGTCGAACAACTTAAATGTGAACAAAAAAGACTTTTGGATACTTTATCTGATAATCAATATGGGTACAAAGGTGATGAAATCCTGGAAATAGAATCTCAAATTGATCAGCTTAAAATCGAAATGAGTCAAGCGATTTCTGAAAGAGACAAATTAATAACTGAAAATTCAAGTGAAGAAACAATTAACTTATCATTATCTCAAATAAAGGTACATGAAGATCAGCTCATTAAGGCATTTGAAGCTAGAAGAAAAGCTCGAGTCAAAGAAGCTATTTCTTCCCTTGGAGATAATTATCCAACAGAATTTAATGATGGAATGTTAAGACATCAAATTAATAAATTAGATATTGAGATTGAATCAAAAAGTCATACAATAGCTGCATTATTGTATCCGTCTATTGAAAATCAAAATGTAATACTTAAACTTGAAGAAGAGCTTTTTGCAACACGAGAAACTTATCGACTTGCCATTGCAATGAAAAATGGAATATTAAATTCTAATAACACTCAGAATGTTCCTATATTAAATTTTGATGAAAAACAAATTAAAGAGATGGAAGAAAAAATACAGAATCTTGAATTTCAACTTAGAAGAGCCCAAAAAACCACAAAAGCTCCTACCCCAAGACGAAATTCTTTGATGCTTCTTTTGGATACTCCAACACATAAAACTTTGGACGGACTTAAAGAAAAATTATCAGGATTACAAGATGAACTCATTTCCAAATCTGAATCCGAAGAAAATTTGCAAACAGAACAAGAAATTATTTTCGAGCTTCAAAATCAATTGGAATCTTTAGGATCGAACATTCAACAAAAGAATGAATTAATTGATTTATTAAAAGAAAATTTGGAAGATAAGAATTTAATTCAACAAAAATTAAAAGAGAAAGAAGCTGAAGCATTATCATTTCGTACTAAACTTATAGAAACTCATAATAAAGAAACAGAATTGCGAGATACTATGAACAAACTTCATTCGTGGAATATAAAATTAGAAAACGAAGGAAATATCAATAATGTTATTGGATCAGAGCTGAAAAGTCTGAAAAAGGAACTTTTAAAAGTAAAAAGTAGAGAAACTGAAACATTAGAACGGATTCATACTCTCAAATATTTCGTAGCTTCTAGTGTTGAAGATACAAAACTTCAAGAACAAATCGAAAAGTTACGTAATATTGAAATTGTACAACGCGAGAAAATAAATGTTTTGGAAAGAAAACTTGCCAATAAAGGAGAACATATCCAAGAAGATCTATTGAAAACTAAGATTGAATTAGCTCTATCACAGAAATCTCAAGATACTCAAAAAAGTACTATTCAAAATCTCGAGAAAAAATTAAAAGATGCAGAAGACAAAACCCAAATAGCGGCCATTAAGCAAGAGATTAATAACTTGAAAGCTAAGGAATCAGAAAAATTGCAAACAATTCAATTAATTGAAAATAAATTGTATTTTGAAACTAAAAATTCACAAAAGGTTAAACAGGTTGAAAAATTGAATGAAGAAATAGAAAAATTGCACGAAAATGAACGCGAACAAAATAAACAATTGGATTATCTTCAGATCAGACTAGAATTAGTCAATGACGAGAATCTTGACATAAATTCTTTAAAATCACTAATAAATGATTTAAAAATTTCAGATTCCAAATTACAGAAAACATTACAACATTTAGAGAATAAATATGCGACAGTCCAAAAGGAAGCAAAGATCACTGAAACAATAAAGGAAGAATTAGAATTTTTAAAAGAATTAGATTTTGAACATAAATCAACAATTGAGCAATTACAATCACAAATTCATAAAGTTGAAGAATCTAAGAAAATTGCTGTTAAAGAACTTTCAACAATCAAAGGTGGTTTTAATCTCCAACAGGATCTATGTAATTCTCTAGAAGAGGAAGTGGGAAGTTTACGACGGGAATTAGCATCAGCAAAATATAACACAAACTCATCAACGGAAAAAGATAAAATTGATGAATCCTTGAATGATGCCCAGAAAGAATATGATAATACATTAAAATGTATCAAGACTTTGGAAAATGAACTTGAGAAGTGTAAGAATAATGGAACAAGTGACAAAAAAGTTGAAACAGCTCGATCTGAATTAGTCAAAGCAAAACTTGAAATTGTAAAACAAAATGAAATGTTAGTAGAATGTGAATCTGAAATGGGAAAGGTCGAAGATGAAAGTGTACAACATGTAAAACGTATCGCAAATTTAACGAATGAACTTGAAAAAAAAGAAAAGAATCAAAAAGATGCAATTAAAAAATTAGATTCTACGTTAAATAGTTTCAAGACAAGGTTATTAAATGTCAATGCTTCCTCAAAGAGCAATAACATAAACATTAATAAATTTGAAAAAATATTTGAGGTCATGAAATCTCATCTTAAATTAGCAAAATCTGCAGATGAAAGTCGTGTTGGATTACTTTGCATATTGGAAGATAATTTAAAAGAACTGACAAAACTTATAATATCAAATGAACAAGAGATTACAAATCAAAATGCTCATATTTTAGAATTGGATGATATCATACGACTGATCGAATCAGAGCTTAAACAGAATTCTGATTCATTTGCCGGACGTATAAGACATTTAGAAGCCAAATTAATAGAAGTCAATTCAAAGTCTCAACAAAATGAAATTTCTGCCGACGAATTAAAGATCACAAAGGAAGAACTTAAAAAAGTTAAATCACCCACAATAGAATATAGAAAACAAGTCAAGGAAATAAAATCCAAGCTTCGAGATGCAAAGCAACGTCGTGATGTTGAACATTCTAAACTTAAAGAAATTAACGATGAAATTTACATCCTGAAAGAAGAATATGCGCAAATGCAAAATGAAAAGGATGACTTAAAGCATAATTCTGTTCTTGATTGTTATCAAAACATTGAAGATTCTGCTGTACAAGAATTAATAAATCAAATTAAACAGACATATTCAGAGATCAAATCGCAAAAAACTCGCGTTACAGAATTGGAAAAGATTACACATTATTTGGAAACAGATAAAATGGTACAAATTGAGCACCGTGAGGATCTTGAAGAAGAATTAGATCAACTTCAGAAAGATATTGAAACATTGGCGGATGAATTTGCAGTTGAAGTGTCCAAATTTGAGGAAGTAGATAAATTATCTAAAAAACAGAAACGTCGCATAAATGAGTTAGAAATTGCATTAGAAGAATCCAAAAAATTAGATCTTGAAATATTAGCAGGAGAGTCAACAGATCCTGAAATCAATAAACTTTTAATAACGAATAAAGAGTTGCAACAGACAAACGAAAATTTAAATTCAAAAATCGTGGAATCTGAAAAAAGAACTTGCACGCTTTCAGAAAAAGTAGAAAAATTAGAAAAACATATAATTTATCATGAAGAGAATAGAAAATCATTGATCAAAAGTTTGAAGATTCAAATCAAAGAACTTGAATATGAGAAAGAACATTCGTATGGGATAAACACGGTTATCACAGAAGAACGAATAATTCTAGATAAAAGAATTGCATTTCTAAGAGAACAGTTGCGATTGCGAATGACCGGTTCAGATGAAAATCAAACAAATATACAAATTTCCAGATTAAATAATTTAGTTGAAACTCTGAGAAAAGACATTTCAGACTTTAAAATAAATAATAGTGATAAAGCTAAAAATGTGGAACAAGAAATTACACGATTATTAGAATTTAATGATCAATTGGAAAGATATAAATCACCAAACACAAAACGAGATTCTAGTAATTCAATACGATCTATTGTAGCACAAAACGATGACATCATAACCGAACAACATCATGTTATTAACAATCTTAAAGAGAAACTTTCACAGCTGGAATTACAATGTAATGATGAATCAGATCGTAGTTCAATATCATCCAATTTATCAGATACAAATAACAAGAAAAAACCTTCGAAAATTATGAGTCAAGGTGTTAAAATTATTTCACAACCTTCTACACCACCACCATCATCACCATTACCACGGTTACCAATGAATATCTCACCACTAAGAGGGAACTCACCAACATCACGAACAACGAAAGAATTTTCAGTAGAAATTCAAAATCTTCAAACAAAAATACCAACGATTGAAAGTGAAAATGCAGAAAGTAAACAACAAGTCGAAGCATTGGAAGCAAGTATAAATTATAGTGAAATGAATTTATCAATTGCAAAAGAACAATTAACAATATTACAGAAAGAGAAAAAAGATTTCATTGAAGAAATTAAATATTTAAAATCTCAATTGAATGAAACACAAACACAAATTAAAAATACAAGAACAACGGTTGAAGAAGAGCAGAAGATTATGGAAAGTGTTTTAGAAGAGGAAAGAAAAGCAAAAATGAAAGCAGAAAAAGCCAGATTAGTGCTAGAGAACCAAATGGAACAACTTATTAATAAGAAGAGACGATTCATGTGTTTTTAATTAAAAAAAAAAAAATTCATTCTCCATTATTATATCATTTTATATCATTTCATATCATTTCATATCCATTCTATATTCATTTTTATATCATTCGCATCTTTTTAATTTAATTTATTAATTAATTTAATTATTTATAATTTAAATTATTTATTTTATATATTATATATATAGTAGTACTTACATTTTTTTTTTCCATTCATGAAAATAATTTCAAAACCTTCAAAATATTTAAATATGTATATGTGTACAATTATTATTATTATTATTATTATTTTATAATTTTTTATATTTAAATATTTATATATGCATTTTACTATTAATATTTATTAATTTTTATTTATTATAAAAAAAAAAAATAAATTAATTGGTAATTTTTTTTCAAAAATAAAAAATATATTTTCTTTAAAAAAGCTAAAACTTCCATTAATGGAATAATTTTTAGTACACTGTTATTTTATGAGATCATCAAGTAGCACAAATAATATTGAAATAATATTGCATTGCATTCTGATGGTCACGTTAAAATTTTTAATTTAGCCAATAAATTTTTTTTATAAAATTAGAAATTACATTAATTACATTTCAAAGCATTTTTTTCTCTTCCTGAATTTTTTTCCCTTGCTTTTTATATTTATATAAAATTTAAATAAAAGTGTACTAAAATAAGCATGCTTTATCGTTTACACAATTTGTATAATAATATATATTATTATTTGTAATTTAGAAAATAAAATATATATAAAATAGACATTATGTCATCGAATGAACATTCTGCAGAATCTCCGACTGTTGCAACATTTACTACTTTACCATTTGAAGAACCATCAACCAATTTTAATCCACAAAGCACTTCAACTCCATCTGATTTATTAGATAGTGATTCAAATGATGCTTTACATTACAACGATACATCGGGTGGTCCCTCGGGACGTATTCCTGAATTAGTTTCTCATTCTCATATTCGAAATACTTCTTTGAGTTATCGTGTTAATGAATCATTATCTAGGAGAAGGGAAAGTATACGTCATGCTGCCAAATGTTTAAGTACTTTAATTACAGGTTCTAAAGAAGAAAAACCCGGTCGATTTATTCCTGTAATTCCAGAGAGAAAAAGTCCTCTAATAGATCCTCAAACAAATGCTCCTTTTATAAAAAATTTTATAACAACTTCCCGTTACACCTTTTGGAATTTTCTTCCTAAACAACTTTGGTATCAATTTTCAAAAGTTGCCAATATTTATTTTATTTTTGTTGCAGCTTTACAAGCAATTCCCGGATTTTCTCCCACTGGACAATTTACTACAATCATTCCATTAAGTGTATTTATTGGTATTGCCATGGCACATGAAGGATTTGATGATTTACGTAGACATAGACAAGATCAAGTGGAAAATAATAATGAATGTTCAGTATTAAGAGTTTATCGATCAAATGATGCAAATGGTACTTCCAAAAGAATTGGCGTATGGAATAAGGAAAAATGGAAAAATTTACAAGTTGGGGACTTCGTATTGGTTAAAGCACAAGAATGGGTACCCGCTGATTTATTATTGCTTCATTCAAAAGGTGAACAAGGATCTTGTTATGTAGAGACTGCTGCATTAGATGGTGAAACTAATTTAAAACAACGTCAAGCATTAAAAGAGACTAATAATTTAGTAAACAAAGAAGAGACTCTTGCAAATTTTGAAGGTATTATAATTTAAAATATTATTGTTAATAATATTTTCTTATATTTATTTTATTTTCTTTTTATTAATTCAAAATAAAAAATAAATAAATAAATAAATAAATAATAAATAAATAAATAAATAAATAAATAAATAAATGAATTTATAAATGAATGAACTTATAATTTAATTAATTATATTAATTAATGTAGTTACTGTCACAACAGAAAATCCAAATCAAGATTTATATAATTTTGATGGATCAATAAAGTTTCCCGATGGAAAATTGGTTAGTCTATCAAACGACCAAATCTTATTACGTGGTACTATTCTACGTAATACCCCCGAAATTTATGGATTGGTCATATTTACAGGTGAACAAACAAAGCTCCGGATGAATGCTTCAAAAAATATTAGAACAAAAGCTCCCACGATACAACGATTGATGAATCGGGTAGTGATAATTATTTTTACCTTTGTATTACTTTTATCTGCTTTGTGCACTATCTTTGCGGCAATTTGGGATGAGGATATGGTAACGGATGCATGGTATTTTCTAGGAATAAAATCACCACTTTACGTTGTACTATTTTCCTTCATCATTCTATTTAACACAATGATCCCAATATCTCTTTACGTTACAATGGAATTAGTTAAACTTGCTCAAGCGTATTTTATTAATAATGATTTGGAAATGTATCATAGTGAAACTGATACTCCGGCTGAAGCTCGTACATCTACAATTAATGAAGAATTGGGTCAAGTTAAATATTTATTTTCGGATAAAACCGGTACTTTGACGGATAATATAATGCTTTTTAGAAAAATTAGTATAGGAGGTAGGGCATTCATACACGATTTAGATTTGCGTAGAATTGAAGAGGAAGAATTATTGGCAGCATTAAAACAAAACAAGCGATCATCACGATCAAATCATGGATTTTCACGTAGACGGCATAATCGTTCGCATTCACATGAAGATTTGGAGAACTCAGATGATATTCAAATAGCACCTCTAAATCATAGTATTGGAAATTTCTCAATGATTGCACCTACTACTACTGGTCCATCGCCATTATATAGAAGAGATTCATCAAAATCTTCTACAAAGTCTGTGTTTAAAGGTAAAAGTACTCAAATGCGTTCAACCCTTGATCTACTTACGATAATACAACATCAATCTAATACTCAATTTGGAGAATGTGCGCGATTTTTCTTGCTTGCAATTGCTTTATGTCATACTTGTGTACCAGAAATTGACAAAGAAAGTCAAAATATATTTTATCAAGCTGCTTCCCCTGATGAATTTGCTCTCGTGACAGCCGCAAAAGAATTAGGTTATGTGGTAACTGATAAAAACATGTCCACGGTGTCACTTCGAATTAATAATGATGGCCCAGAAGGATTAATTGCACCTAATCTAGATAATTCAAAATATGAAACTTATAAGATTTTGAATGTGCTTGAGTTCTCTAGTAAACGTAAAAGGATGTCTATCGTATATCGCCTCCCTAATGGAAGAATTTGTTTACTTTGTAAAGGGGCTGATTCTATTGTACTCGAAAGATTGAGAAATCCAAAAAGGTCAAACAAGAAAGTATTTAAGGGTGACAAAAAAGGAAAATACATGGATACAATGGATGATAAAATAGATAAAATAGAACTTTTTGATGATTCCGAATCAAAATCAAAACGATATAATCTTCGAGTGAGCACCTCGAATCTTAATATTTCCATATCTAGTGAACAATCTCCTCATACACCTCATACACCTCATACGCCTCATACGCCTCATACGCCTCATTCAATCAATGAAATACCATCACCTGTTAATACACATAATCATACACATGAACGGAGTTCAAGTATAAGAACAATAGATTCCGAATATTCTGTAGTTGATTTATTCCCTATTCGAAATGAGGCTTGGTTATATAGTCAAACCATGTTTCATATTCAAGATTTTGCTACTGAAGGTTTAAGAACTTTACTTTATGCTCATCGATACTTAAGTGAAGCTGAATATAATACTTGGAATAAACTTTTCCAAGATGCTTCAACTGCTCTAATTGATCGACAAAAAAAGATAGAACAAGTAGCAGAACTTATTGAATGTGACTTAGAAATCACAGGAGCTACAGCGATTGAAGATAAATTACAAGATGGTGTTCCTGAAACTATTGACAAATTACGGAGAGCGGGAATAAGAATTTGGATGTTGACTGGAGATAAACGTGAAACCGCAATTAATATTGGATACTCTTGTTCATTAATAAAGAATTTTTCAACTGTAATTATTATAGATTGTAATGTTCAAGATCTTAATTCTATGTTAAAAAGATATCTAAAAGATGTTGATAATGGTATAGCTAAACATGCGGTGGCAGTTGTGGATGGAGCAACTTTAATGACAATTGAAAAGGATACGGAATTAATGAAAACATTTGTATCATTAGGAATATTATGTGAAGCAGTTGTTTGTTGTCGTGTAAGTCCAGCACAAAAAGCTCTTGTAGTAAGGAATATTCGAGAAAAATTAAAACAAACGGTAACATTAGCAATCGGTGATGGTGCGAATGATATAGCGATGATTCAAGAAGCACATGTTGGTATAGGAATAACAGGAAGAGAAGGATTACAAGCAGCTAGATCAAGTGATTATTCAATAGCACAATTTCGATTTCTAACTAGTTTATTATTTGTTCACGGTCGATGGTCATATGTTAGAGTATCGAAATTTGTATTAGGAACATTTTATAAATGTATGTGCTTTTATTTAACGCAAGGAATTTTTCAACTTTTTACAGGATTCTCAGGAACAAGTTTATACGAATCATGGACACTTTCATTTTATAATACATTATTTTCTTCTTTACCAGTAATAGTAATTGGTATGTTTGAAAAGGATTTAAAGAGAAAAACATTAATAGGTGTACCAGAATTATATCAATTAGGACAACGTAACGGAGCATTTAATCTTAAATTATTTTTCTCATGGATGTGTGCAGGAATATTTCATGCATTTGTAATTGTATCGACAACAGTTTTATTACATGGAATGTTTCTCTCATATGAATTACGTGCTGTAGGTTCACCTCAATTGTATGAACTTGGATTAGTATCATATACTTGTGTAGTAATTATAGTAACCATTAAAATAGCTTACTTAGAATGTCATAATTGGACAATAATAACTCATGTGACATCATTGCTAACACTTTTTGGATGGTTTTTATGGCAAACAATTTATTCATTTATATATCCAGTTGTTTCTAAATCAGCAGCATATGATGTACGAGGAGTATTTCAAAAAGTTGGTATAAAATCTGAATTTTGGGTAACGGTGATGTTAACTGTAGCAATAGCTTTAGCGCCAAATTTAGCTTTAAAAGCAGCTAAATCTATAATATTACCTACAGATGTGGATGAATATCAAGAAATAGAAAAGGACAAAGAACAATTAGAAAAAATAATAAGTGAAGGAGCAAATACTGAAGATATGGAAGTATCGCAAGCAGCGAATGTTATCAATAGAAAAAAGAATAAAGGTAAAGAATATTATTCAGAACAAAATACGAATAATCTTAATAGAGATGAAGATGAAGAAGAGACACAAAAAATAATCGACATTAATGACGATATTAACAACAACAATAATAATGATGATGATGGAAAGGAAATACAAAATCAAAATCAAAATCAAAATTCTTCGTCTTTATTGCAAACATATTCTGATGAAAATTCTTCTGAAATGTTATTATTATCTCATTGTGATAATTTAACCTCACCTAGTTTAGTACATAATAATGAACCGCCTTCTTATCAACAATATCAAAATATAAATAAGGATGGATAATTTAAGGGAAAAGGGTTTTGGGTTTATATTATTGTTATTATTTTATATTAAAATTGGATTATATTATTTTAAAATTAGATTTTGAGTAAATACACTTGAAAACTTGATAATCGTTTAAATTTAACTTTATACTATTCTCACATTTTTCTTTATACTTGATGGCAAATCTAATTTATTATAATTATTACTTTCCTGTTATTTTTTTTTTTTGATCGAAAATCGAAAATTTCATAATTCTTGCCAAAATTGTTATCCCAAAATGGTAATTTATCTATTTTTGAAATCCAGGACAACAAATAAATGAACATATTTCAGGGGGTTATATAGATATTTAGGTTTACACTTGGAATTATAAAAACGTCAAAAATAACTCAATTACTACGTCAATCGCATTTAAATTTAATAGTTTTGACGACATGTATGATTAAAATCCTGAAATTTTTATGGTTCACACGTGATATGGTGCCACGATTGCCGCGATTATAGATAAATTTTCGTGCAACCTGAAAATGCATTACTACAAATTTATTTAATTTATTATTTATTTGAATAAAGAAATTAATAAATTCTTTTTGGTTGTAGAACCCTGTGTATAAAAACAAGTTTAAATAATTAAGAAATGTAAATGATAAAGGAAAAAAACGGAACAGTTACTCGGATTGTTATCTGATTTACTCTGATTTACCCTGATTTACAACTTTGGTACACAAAAAATCTTATTGAATCGAAAATTCTGTTAAATCCAATCAAAATTAATTCTAATATGTATTTTGTTTGTCGTAGTAATCGATAAAGATCACAAGAATAACTAGAATAACTGGTAATAAAGTTCATTATCCATTATAATTTATAAAAATTTTATTTATTTAATTGTACGGAACGTCCGATAGTTGAAGGAACCAATCCTGCTTTTGTTATTATTATGATAAATAAAGTTTTTAAACAAGTTTTGAGCAAGAAATTTTTTGTATTCGTTCCAAGAAAGAATTTTTAATTCTCGCGAAATGGATTTTTTTTCATATTCTGTCCTAAATCAATATTTTATTTATATTTATTTTTTTTTTGTTTTCTCGGCGTTGATTCAAAACCAATAAAATTAATCAAATTAACTTTAAAAAAAAAGAACCATTCTATATTTTTGGAATATTGATTTTCTTAGAACGTATATTCGGAAAGTAAAAATTAATTTGGTTTGTTGGTACATGTGATTATTGATGATACAGTAGGGTGGTAACGCATTATACCGCATTATCTTGCAAAGGTTTAATTCTCACGACTACCGAATCGATAACAATGAAATTAGTAATTATTAAATATATGATATTTCACAACGTTACAATGTGTTATTATGTATTGTAAATGTGTTAGTCATGTTAGTCATTAAAAGAATTTTAGGTTCAGAAAGATTGTTTTGTTTTTATTTAAGTTTTATGTTTAAATTTTAAGGAAGTATCAAATTTAACTTGCAAAATACACTGCAAATTGATTATTTTATTTATTTATTTTTTTTTTTGCACCAATCGAGGGTTAGAGATAAGGAATTCAATATCTACTGTACCGCATACATTAAAAATAATAATAAAATGACAAATGTCAGGAATCTTGATCATTTCATGTTTCTTGTAAAATGTGTAATATAGAAGAAATTGGATCGCAAATAGAAATGTTTAATGAAAGATCTAACTTTATTTACGAGAATTCAATAGTAAAAATACAAGATTACTAAAAATAATTATTCATCGTTTAACTTTTAACAGTTAGATGTGTTTTTTTCATACATTGATATAAACTTTGTGAAATATAGAAATTTCGAAATGCATTAGATATGCTTCTTGTTTATTTTATAAAAAATTTTACATTTAAAAACGTAAAAATATTCTGGGGTCCTCTATTTCACATGACCTGGTTTATATAAATACGTGAATAAATCGTGAATAAATCGTGAATAAAGCGTAATGAATACGTCATTTGATTTTACACCTTGAACCTTTTAGGTAAAAAAAGAGCGTTCTAGACTTTGCCAATAAAATATCATGCATTGTCTTAAGAAAAGTAAGTTTAGGCATCTAGTTATCTAGTTGGACACCGATCAAAAGTAAATTTAATTAGGAAATGCAACGTATAAAATCTTACACA
The DNA here is from genome assembly GCA_910592015.1 of Diversispora eburnea. Lineage (NCBI taxonomy): Eukaryota > Fungi > Glomeromycota > Glomeromycetes > Diversisporales > Diversisporaceae > Diversispora > Diversispora eburnea. Next base: position 25,634 of record CAJVPK010000076.1, on the reverse strand, counting down.
CAATTTATTTTTTTGTATAAAGTATAAAAAAAAATGACAATGTAACAATGTTTATTTTGAATAAATCCAAAAGGGGGTTTCTTGTTATTTTGTATTTATTATTATTTATTATTTTTATTATTTATTATAATTATTTTCATACTTTCTTTTTACTTTATTTTAAATTTAGTTTTAATAATCATGTATAGAAAATAATGCAAATAATATAAATAATATTTATTGTGCAGAATAGAACAAAAAATGGTCAAATTAATTAATAAAGAAGTATATATTAATTATATTAATTTGATTTATCTTGCTTTTTAATTTATCGACAAAATACAGAAGATATAGTACATACCATGCCACGTCTTAAATAAATGCATATAAAATATTATTATCACCACGTTTTTTTACTTATTCGAATAAATGTTATTATATATGTACAAATAAAAAACATGTTTATTTTGTTTCTAATCTTAATAAAAAAGAAATAAATGATTTACTTCTTTGTCGAAAGGTACTTCCAATATTTTATTATTATTACTTATTATTATTATTATTATTATTATGAATCCTTGTTTAGATGCATTATTATTCATAAAGTTCATTATGAAGTTCTTTGATGAAATAAATATCTTGGCAAATGAAAATTTCTACCGTGCATTGTTAAAATGCAAAATGTCTATTTAAACACCAAATATACAAACACACGGATATTGCAGAGAATATTGCAGCGAATATTGCAGTTAATATTGCAACGAATATTGTAGAGAACAAAAATAAGGATGCAGTATGACGAACGAACGAATGAAATGAATTGAAACAAGAAGGAAAATAATAAAAGAAACTGCAATAAAAAAATAAATAAATATATAACAGGAAATTTAATTTAGAAGTATTTAATGAAAGTAAATTATATATGAATGTTGTATTAATGCATATTAATGTATGAGAATGTATTCTTTTAGCGTGTTACTACTAGTTAACAATGGATTATATTAGTTACACGAATTACTTTCGTTACATTTTTGTGAATTCGTGAAACACTCTTGTTAAAATCTTTAAGAAAAAATAATCATATTTCATTGTTGTAGTTGTTGTAATTGTTGTTGTTGTAATTGTTGTTGTTGTAATTGTTGTTGTTGTTGTTGTTGCCGTTGTTTTTGTTTGAGAATTGAATTTAATTGTTATAATTATTACTAGAATTATTTTTTAAATAATATGAATGTATAGAGAACCAATAATAATCAATAACATGTTAATGTCTCCTATCCTACATTCTAGTGTTAAATTAGAAAAAGATTTTGTACTAAATGCAAATGTATCAAAGTCGCATAAAATGACATTACACACTTGTTTCTAACCATCACTATAAAATAAATATAATGAATATAATGAATAAAATGAATTAAGTTAATAAAAGGACAAATGGTTTGGTTATTGTTTCAACCACTTGCATTCGTTTAATATTTATTCAATATTTGAATATTTAGTCTCATTATCATATATTCGGTTGATTTTCCTTAAATAATTCTAATGATAATGGGATTTTTTACACGTTGTATGAGAATTTAAAATTATTTTGCACATTTGGCCATTAAACTGTATATAAAGTAGATATAAAGTAAATATAAAGCAAATATTAAGTAAATATAAAGTAAAATATAAAGTTGATGGTGCGATTAGTTTAAATTCCATATATTACGGAATATTAGATTAACAAATGCGTCATGAATAAGTTTTCTTTTAAATGAAGCTTAATTTGTGAAATAATAAGTATTACAAAGATTAAAATATTGATAATTTTTCTAACATTAATAAAGGAATTATAATTACGCGTAAAACGTGTAAATATTTTCTCGATATTTTAACTTTTAAAGTGACTTATTATTATATCAAAAAATATACACAAAATAAGTCAGATTCAACTTGATCTATGATTAGGGATTTGACATTTGAGCACAAATAATGACAATAACAAATTTTTTTTTTGGAATATCCTATTGTTCATTTAGAAGTTTTCATTATTCAAAGGATTTTAAGAATTTCAGAATTTATAATATATGCCATGTCATTCCATGTTAATGCAGCATGTTAATTGAAAGAATCCAAAAAAAAAATTTTATCACTGAATTAGACAAAGTAAAAAAAAATTTTATGGAATTCCAAAAATAATAAAAAGAAAGAAAGAAAGCAATAAATTAATTGAAAACATAAATCCTTACCTATTTAATTATCGATTTATTCCAGTATTTCGCTTGGTGTCTACGTGAACGAAGATCATAAAAAGATTATAACCTTATTTACCTAACATTTCGTTGATTATTTACATGGAATCATAAAAAATGGCCGAATAATAATGATAATGAGTATAATGAGTGTTGCTAAGTGTTGATGAATGTTGATGAATATTAATGAAATGTTTGATTTAGAAATTAAAATGATTAAATCAAAGCAAGAAAAGCAAGAAAAGGTAGGAAAAGTAAGGCATATAAGATACTATTCACGTAATGATCGTATATTCTTATGATAATTGCATACAATTTTTGCTAGTTTTTTTTTTTAGTCACACAATTACAATTTGACACGCGTACATAAGTTATTATCGAATAACATGATTGTCACATTATTACTACATTCATTCATTGAGACATTTCAATTGACTCTATGACTTTATGAGGAAAGCAATTAAAAAGTAGAATTAATATTATTTTTATTATATGTGAATGACAATTTTGTGGAAGTTTGCTGAATTTATGGAATTTGTTATATTTATTTAAAAAATCAAATGGGATTGTTTTGAATGTTATTCATTATGAAATTAGATATTGATTAATTGCATTTTTTCATTTGATGAATATAATTTAAAGTATGGGTATGGGAGATAAAAAAGAAGTTTCGGAAATAGAATACCATCCAAGAAGGATAAGATTCATGATATTTTTCTCGAGTTAGTGTAAATTAATTCCATTTTCTAAAAAAAAACAACGAACAACGAAACATAGAAATTGATTCTAACAAAAATACATCTTGGATAATTTCTTGATGTTCTCAAGAACAAATAATAAATGTGTAATTAGCCGATGAGTTTAAAACTTAATATATATTCGATACATGGATCATTTGATAATCTTAAATAATTAGAGAGAATTTGTAATTGAATAAAATAACGATTGAAATATAACTTAAAAAGTATGTTTTATTGTTCATGAAAAATAAAAACAACAACACAGAAAATATCTTTTAGAACTAAAGAAAGAGAACTATCTTGTATATATTCTAACTATTAATTACTTCATAACTTCTATTCTTGTGTCAATTTTATCTAGAAAGCTTATTAAACACATTAAGCATATTGATAAACTTTTTGAGTTTTGTCATTTTAATAAGACCTAAATCAATTTAATCTAATTAATTAAGATATTTTTAAAAAATGATAAAACTTAGATTTTAATATATTTTAATATATTTTAATATATTTTAATATATTTTAATATATTTTAATATATTTTAATATATTTTAATTTTATTCCAAATATCCAAATTAACGCGACTAATTAAAGTATAAATAAAAGAGATAAAAAAATAGAAATAATATAATAATTATATTATTCTTATCAATATAAAAGCATGTGAGTAATGCATAATTTTTATAATTTCGAAGCTTACTTGTTATGATTCTTGTTTTTTTTTAAAAAAAAAAAAAAAAATCTTTATGCACAAATTATTATTATGTCGATAAAAAATCAAAAAGGGTTTCGGAACACGTATTACGTATATAATCAAAAAATAAACATAATAATAATAATTCTGATAGAAAATCGATGTAGTGGCACATTTTCTTAGGATTTATTTATAAAATATCATTTACTAACTAACCATTTATCATTATGCATAGAATTCGGCTAAATTACTTTATTTGATTATTTCTTTATTTTATCTTTCTAGTAATATTATTTACAAAAAAGCTACATTGTAAATATAAATGAAATTCTTTAAATATTTCTTCCTCTTTCACACATATATTATATTAGTTTATTTATTTCTTTCTTGGAATTCTCTTGTTTATTGATTGTTGACATTAAATTTTCGTAACTAGTTTTTTCTTAAAGTTCAGCTAGAAACCAGAATGATCACATGCAACACATTATTTACATTGTATTTGTCATTAATTAATACTTATAAACATATAAAATTTTTTTTCAATGTGAAAATTTAATAATTGCATGATTATGTGTAGTTCTTTTTTTCGTCCTTCGAAGTTTTTAAACTACTCACCCAAGATCAAGATATTTAATAATAAATAAATTATATATCAAAGATTTTAAAAAGATAGACTAGTAAAATGTAATACAATTTCTTTTCTATATCGTTTCTTCTCAAATTTATGGATTAAAGTTCCAAATTCGGTTGATCCAAACATGAGAATTTTCGTAAATTTGCATACAAATGTGTGCGTGCGGAAATGTGGTGCATCAGAAATTTTTGAAAATCATACGATATCCTGAAAAGTATTTATTTTTTTATTTGTTGATTTTTATGAGAAGCCAATCAAAAATGGTGATAAAAGAAAGAATAATTTTTTGGATTACGAAAAACAAGAAAAATCTAATTTGTTACTTTCTTTAATGAATTTTTTCAAAATTTTTTTTTGTAATTCGAATATTATTTGTTTGTATTTTTATTATTCTGATATTAAAAATCTAAAAGCTTGTGTTGGCAATAGGTTAAAAAACGCGCAATTGTCAGAAATCGGATTCTTTTTGTATTATATATTCGTGATATAATAAATTCTTGGGAATTCTAAACTTACATATTGAACTCTGAATAGTTAAAAGAAATTTCATTGTACTTCTATCTTTAAGTAAGCACATTTAAAATTTTTTACAATAAGTAAAGCAAGCATTTCCTCCAGGTAACTTTTATAATGTGTATATAATAATTTATATTATATATTAAAAATTATCTTTTAGAAGGTTATTGTTAAATTACATTTGTCATACTAATATTAGTTTCGACTAGGCAAAATTTTATCTAAACTTGAATTTTTGAATAAATATTACAGCTTATTTGTTAAATATTTTTTCCAAGACAAAAACATTACCCAAGTTTAATAGAAATTATATTATTATTGAAAAAGCAATACTGAGACATCACTGAGTCAAAGAATGATATGATAAAGAAAAGTGTGTGACAAAATTTAATTTTGGTAAAAAATAATAAATTTTATTTTTGCATTATGATAATTCAAATATTGTAATGCTTCCGATTTTGTTATTTCATTTTATTATTTTAAAGAAGTTAATCAGTTTCCTTTTGAACTTTTGAATTGAGATAAAGTCTAAGGATCCAGGAGAATAATTTTATATAATTTTTATGCAGGGAGTCCCGTGTGCACGCGCATTTCTTTTTCGCCCCTATTTTACATTCTTTTAAAGGAGAATTCAGCAATGTTTTTCGGAAGTTCCAATGGGATTTAACTCATAACAATTTTCTTGTCATAATTTTATTAGAAACTGATGATGTAATTAAAATTCCCCTGTATATATATATATATATGCGTGTTATTATTTTCATGCATGCCCGTGTCTCTTATTTTTTTTTTCTTTTTTTTTTAAAAAAAATTTCTGGATTTATGGAAAATTGTTCGGGAAACATTTAAAGTTTCATTCATCATTATAAAATCATAATGTACAATTGCGACCCTTTATCGTTTTTAAGAAATTTATTGATTCATGGGGTATCACAAAAGACGATATCAATTTTATTTAAATAACCATTCTAGTATTTCCCTGCATAATTATACGCCACTTTTTTTTTAAACTTTGATATTTTAGTAATTTGTGTTTCTTATTTTTCATTTTTATCTCTGTCTTTTCATTTTTTCGCTTCCCGGATATTATTTTTTATATTATTTTTATATTATTTCATAGATTATTTTTAGATTACTTTTTTAAAAAATTGTTTTAGCCTTTTTTAGATTATTCTCATCTTAATTTATCTTTTTTTTTTATCTTATTTTATATAATTTTTAGAAAATTCAATTGATAATGCGTCCAAGCATTTACGTAAATATGAGTTTGATTAATCCGCATTTTTATTAACTTAATCACCGTTTTTAAAGTTTAATAATTCAATCATTACAACTTATTTTGTAAATTTTTTATTATAGTTTCTTTTCATTGGATATTATAATAATGTTGTGCTTTATTTATGATTATGTTAATAAATCCAAAATGAAGTCATTTCATCTGTTAGAACGCAATAACAAATTCCTTAAAATGTTTTTTCGAAAAGAAAAGGAAGTCAATTTTCGGTGCAAATATTTGAAAACAATATAATATAAATAATTACTAACAGCTAAACCAAACAATAAATAATAAATATTTATCAATTTTTCTTTTCTCTTGATCGACCAATCAATTATTATATTTAACAATGGAATGATTATTTGAAGAAATAATTCTATTGAGAATGGTTAGGCAAAATCAGCTTTTGTTCTTATAGGTAGAATGAAGACTACAATAATGGTTTTCACTGCCAACGTGATTTGTTTGTTTACTTTTTTATAACGTACCAATTGGAAATACCTAACTTATTGATCATTATGAGAAATAAAATCATTTACTATTTTAGTTTTGAAACTCGAAAAAAGAAATTTGATAAAGTTTTTTTTCTTTTCATTTAAATATAAAAAGATTTTTTAACAAGAATTTAACAAGTTTTTTAAATGTTACATTATTGTTTATATTGGATGATCCAATTTTTATTCATTTATCTTTACCGAGACATCATCGATTCGGGAAATCCGGAATACGATATAAAACAAAAAACGTCATTGATTAGATGGAAGAGGTACCCCGGATAGGCTTTTATCCTTATCCTATGCCCCTCCGAATTTGATTGGTCCATAATTTTAATAAGGATTCCACGTGTTTAATTCGTGTGACAGATTTTAGGAACGGTTTTCCGTATTCGGATATCTCTTGGTTTTTAAAAAATAAGAAATTTTTTTCTTAGAAGATCATTTGCTGTAAAGATTGAAAATACTTTAATGTGTTCAATGTTAGATGTATTTAGGATCATATGATAAATACAAAATTCTTTATGGGAATTTTTGTGCTGGGGATAATTACAAACATTCTTTCTTCCATTCCCGTTGTAACTTCAACTGTGCATTAATTGATGACCCAGATAATCAGCATAAAAAAAAATATATGATTTATTAGTTTCTCTTTGTTTTTTTTTTAACTATATCTTGCAATAACAGAAAGTTTATAAAAATCTTTTATATTTTTAAAATTTCTTCATTAGTTATTAATTTGCACTAAGAAAACCAAGGATATATTATAAACCTAGATTTTAGTTTTCGGGAATGTCCATAATACTATTTATATATAAAACGGTCATACCTTGCACGCAGAAATTAGATTGAAAAAAATAGGATTATGTAATAACTAATTATTGTAGATATTAAATATCAGAATTTTCTAATTTTAGTATATGAATGCTAATTTAACGTAAATTAATTTATTTAATGCTTTTAATACTTCGGGAAATAAATATTTTTCTTGAATATTCTGCATAATACATGCATTACTTACGCCAATAATTATTATTTCTCTTGTAAGAGAAAATGAATGAACAAATATTTTTTACGCCAATAATATTATTTAAATATTTTTTTCCAACATTAATTTGTTAAATGAGTTGGTTTTATTACTTTATCTGCATTGTTCACCTTAACAACGTTACAGCAGCATTCACAGATCATGTTTAGTTATACAAAGAAGTGGACTGTGCGTTATGACATAAAGATTCAGAAAAAAAAATATATGACAAATTCCAAAGTTTTGCAAAATGGTAGAAGTGGCGTAATGCAATATTTCATTTAATCAATTAAATTTAAAGCTGCAAAAACCCCGCATAACTATTTCGAGCTTCATACAATCATAAGATTTTTTTATGTACAAATGGAACGATTCAAAGCAAGAAATATCTTTAATTTTCGAAGAAATAAACGAACAACAAAGCATTATTGCAGTTGATAATCAAGGCTTGTTAAAATAGAATGAAGGAATACTATTGAATAGCTGAAAGAAATAATTAGGGTTCAAACATACGCAAACGGTTGATTTATATAATTTTAACTTTAAGTTCATCCTCTCTTTAATTCCGAGAATCACGTGCTCAAGATTAAATTTACCCACACACAACACTAAAAAACTTGCTTTGAACAAGTATCTTTTAAATGAATCACGAGAATCAACGTCTTTTAAAAATCAAAAATTGTTTTATAATTAATTTTAGAATGTCTAGAATGTTACGAGAAAAAGTTGTGTCACCTTGAGCTGCGCAAGTATTTAAAACCCTGGTAATATTTTTTAATTTCCTGTTAATTACTTTTTTCATTTATTTATTTATATAAATTAGTACATAAAGTATCAAAGAAGTAATAATAATAAACAATATTAATACTTAATACAATATTATTATTATATATTATATTATATATTATATTATTATTATATTGTTATTATTTCAATCAAAAAATTTTCTTCATATTAAAAAGAATTGATTAAAGCTTATCTAAACTTTATCTCGTAGTTACAACGTTAATTATTATTGATAAAATGTTAAAAAAAATCAATCTACACATTTTTGAGTACTATTTTAGATTACTCACGTGATAATAGTTTATTATTGTTTTAATATCCTAAAATGCAAACCTATTGTTTGAATTACCATATTGTTCAATAATTAGGTTGACCAGTGAAATCGAAAATTTAAATCTCATCCCTTATTATAGATAAGAAAAGAAATAAAAAAATTTATTACTAATCATTAACACGACTTGCAATTATCTTTCATCACACAAGTGAAACACAAATTTTACAAATACTTGCTCATTCACAACATCATCTTTTAACAAATGAGTTCAAAATTAATTATTTGTGCATAAAGAAGAAAGAGACGAAAGAGACATCAAACTGGTTTTTAAAGTTTATAAAAATAGTTATATTTTTAATTTTTAATTATTCTATTTGTGTGTATTAAATACATTTGTTAAACAAAGAAGGATTGAATGTTAATTTCATGTCTTCCCATATAACGCTAACCTTGGAATATCTGATTTTAAATATGTGGGAACTCTTAAATCCTTTATTTGTAGTAATGTTTAACTTTGAAAAAATATATATCAATTAAAATATTTGTTGATCGCTACCTGTATTAAAACTCTAGTGCAAATTAATTACTTTAATTGTATAAGTGGCTTAAAAATACCTTACATCGCGCGTCTGGATTTTTCTTTTGTGATGAGAATTCCTTTTTGCAATTTACAAAAATTCTAATACAAAAATTGGAATGGTAGAGATTCATAAAATATAAAGTTAATGAAAATAAATATTGATATTTTATGTTTTATACTTTTTTTTTGTATTAGTAGTGTGCATATATATTTTAAGTATATCCAATATTTTAAGTATTTTAAGTATTTTAAGAATTTAATCATTTAAATAACATCAAACTTTTAAATTTTAGATTATGCCAAGGGCACGGAGATTATGCTAACGGCCCATGAATGCATTATCGTAAGTTTATAAGTAATCAAATTAATAAGCTAAATCTAGTAATAATGTCAAGGCAGATGTTATTACTACTCGTATAATTTTGATTTTGATAATAAAAGAATGCAACAATAACAAATCACTAAAATTTACACTACATATTATTTTTATTATTTTGTGATTCACAGACCATACACACATACCTTTTCCTCTTTAATATTAGACAATTATTCTTCGATTACAATTAACCTAATAAAACTTATATTTTATTATATTTACTATAATTTATTGTATTTCTTATATTTCTTTAATAGATTATTAACTGTTCTCATGTGAAACATCTATAACATTATTTATTAATAAACCAAGAATTTAAATAGATATTTATTATTTAAACGCGTATTCAAAGATTTTTATTATCATAGACGCGATGAAAATATTTCCCCATCCTTTTTTCACTTGAATTTTCTTGATAAAATCATAAAATCATTAAAATTCTCCCTAACACAATTCCTAATATCTTCCTCTATAATATCAATATCTTCATTATTTCTGGTAAATGAAAATGTTATCAAAGATAATGAATAAACATGAGTAATAGCAAATTAATGAAACTTCCATGTAATGTATTATCTAATGCGGCGTTTTACTGCAGAATAAATAGTTACCTTTGGTTTATCAAAATAGAAATAATAATAATTCGCATTTTTATTTGTAAATGAAATAATAATAATTATTATTATTATAATAATAATTATTATTATTATAATAATAATTATTATTATTATATGAATCTTTTTGGAATCCAACAACATAAATATTTATATCTATGAATAATCAGGAATCTTCCAAGAATGGGAACCATAATCAACAAATTAATTCTCGGAATGAGTATTTTTGGACCAATGAAAAAATGTCATTTAATTCTGTGTTATAATTATTATAATATCTTTTGTCTAAATTATTTTCTATTTATTTTTATTACTTTTATTTATTTACTTTTTTCATTCATTTCATTATTTCCTTTTGTTTTATTTTATTTTATTTATAGTGCTACATCCTGATGTTGTTTTTATCTTCGTTTCATATTATTTTTTGATCTAAAAAAAAGATGGATTTTGGAGATTTTATTAAGCGGGGCAAGATGTTTGTTTCTCAAAAATAATAATGTTTGGTTACTATGTTTTTTTTCGAGATTTTTCTTGTGGCGTGATTAATTTTTTTTTTTTTTTTTGGCGTAATAATCGTAAAAAATTCATTAAATCAGGTAATCAATTTAAAAAAATTTTTTTAATTAATTAATTTGTGATAATATAATATGAACACATGTTCAAAAGCTACACAAATAATCATATTCTCGAAATATTCGAATATTCAATATCCATATCCACATTCGTTCATTGTTCAACATGCTTTTAAACTAGAAAATAAAAAGAACTTTCCTATTATTATTATTATTATCACATAACATACGCGTCCCCCTAGTATTACACATAAGTAAATTTTTATTTAAAAATTTTCAGGAGTATATGAAAGAATACATTTATACGAATGGTTAAAGAACGAAAAAGTCGCGGAATATTTGAACGTTTAATATTAAGCTTTAACCATCAAAACTCGGTGAACCAAATATAGTTAAATCATAAAACTTTATATTTATTACGCCACTAAGTTATAAAATTTATGAGAACGATAATTGTATATGTTGTTAAAAGAGAAAAGTTAATTAGCCAAAAATTCAGCACTATAAATCGGAGATAATTTTATTTGAATATTTATTTATGCAAAAAGAATATTTACTATGCAAATAGAATTTTTCTCAGTTCCTTCTTTACAAAAAATTTTCTTTGCTTATTAGAGTGATTATTAAACAATAAAATAATAGAATGTAAAAGGAATATTTATAAAACATAATATGGAATATTTATTATAAACCCCCCCCGTTTCTTTCCTTATTTTATTCTTACATTTATTAATAAAATTCACGCGCATTATAAAGCATATAATGTAAACAACACGCTGCTAAATGTACTAATGTACTAAATGTTTATACGAAGTAAGTCCAAAATTGGTCTAAATCCCTTTACGTTTCATTCAATAAATTATTATATTAATTTGAATGCACATAAGGGAGAAGAAATAAAGTTAAAAGATAATGCGTAAAACGTAAATAAAATAATTATTAATAAAAATTTATGATTTTAAAAATTCCAATTAATAAACCATTTCCTTTCTCCTTGTACCATAATATAATAATAGAAACAAATATAGTAAGTGGTTAATGATTTTAGAATGAATGTAATGAAATTTTATTTTCATTTACCAAAAAATTTAAATTCGTTAATAATTGATGACAGCTTGATGATGTAATGGGTGTAACAGTTTTTTCCTTACAAAATCAAATTTTTTTTTAAAAAAATACATTTGTGAAAATGAATCTTTATTAACGGGAAAGATTATAAAGAGAATATGTCTTAATGTTAAAAGATTGAATGTAAAAATGTTATGAATGATGTTTTATATAATATAATCGGAATGTAAAGAAAATCGTGTGTAAAGTAAGGGGTTAAAACATTCATGTACGATAACTGGAAAATTATTAAGGCGTTTTTTTTTTATGCTTTACAACAAGAAAGACATTAAGACATTTCGAATAAAAATGTACGAAGAAGAATAAAAAGAAAAAAAAAATAAGGGGTTTGTCACTATTTCACCAAATCATATGAACTATATACTCAACTTTTTTTTTTCTATTTAAGGTTTTAGTTGTATCATGTCATATTGAAATATTAATGAATGTTGTGACACCATTTATATATAATTTTCTTTATCTTTTTCTAAATAAATATTTTCTTGGTTATAATAAAACCTAATGCATTTGCTAAATTATTGTGATTTATGGTAATAACACGGGCAGCAAAAAAAAAAAAAAAGACGCGTCAAATTTTAAGAATTTTATTCTGACATAATATTATATTAAAATATTGCCACAATCTTTATATGATGCCTTTTCTAAAAATAGTTCATTTATATACACACAAACAAAAAGATCGCGTTTTTGAGTACTTGAAAACAACTTTGAATTTATTATTTGAATTGGTTAATAATTTTTTTTTTTATTATTGGATTTTAAATTTTTTTTTTGTTTGTTTGTTTTTTTTTTTTAGAAAATAAAATTGTACCAAAAAATATTTTTAAAGATATTTAATAAAAAGAATATTATTAATAAAATAAATATATTAAATTAGAATTGATAATGAAAAAAATGAAACGAAAAATGAAAACGAAAAAATGAAAACGAAAGAACATTTTAGTTTTGAACAGAACAGAACACACAATAAATATAATCAATTATAATCCATCCAAACTATAATTATTATAAACTATATATATTAAAAATCCATAGGTTATTTTTATATTAAATTTTTTTTTTTTTTTTGAAATTTTTTTTATATTAAAAAGCTTAATGAAAAAAAAAAGAAATTGTAAAGAAACTGAATTAAAAATAGCATAAGAAATTCAATTAGAAATTAAATTTCAGGTATATATAAAGAACATATGATTATTTCCGTATTGATTACGCTGTTGCGTTTTTTTTTTGTTTTTTTTTTTTTTGTTTTTTGTTTTTTAAAGAATAATTTTGATAAAATAGTGCATATAAATAATTACATTAAAAGAGTAGGGAGCTTAAAAGTTTTCCATTTTTTTTTGTTAATTATTTGTTAACTTATGGAATAAAAAAAATAAATAAAAGTAGGATCAAAAATTTAAAATTAAACAAATTGGACTCAAAACCAGTTAGAATACAATTTGTATTATTAGTTGTGTTGGGGTTATTAATATTAAAAGTATATATAATAAAGAATAATAATTATTATTAAGTAGCGAATTATTTTTTTATATGATTACAACGCGAAAGTTGTGTTAAAAGAAAAAAAAAAGAAAAATAAATTGGTAGTACATTTGAGTAGTGCGTGTGTCAAATGTACAATGAATTGAAATAAGTGAATATACAAACAATGCAGGAAAAAGATTTTTTTTTTAATTTAAATTGTCCGTTTTTTTTAATCACCCCGTTATTTAATTACTTGTAACATCCTAACATTCCCAGTATCAAATGTTTTAATGGCTTGCAACATCTGGTGCTAATGCTACTCGCAAAGTACTCCCCCGCCTTTGTTGGATTAAATCTGTAAAGGCATTCATTTTTTCATGATATTCGTTCCTTTTCGCTTCTAAGAGACGAATCCGTCCGTTTTCATGAACGTTAGAGAAGGAATAACGCCTTTGTATTGAGGATGATCTTGTTATGGAAGGTCGTTCGCTCCTTACATTGGTTATGGCTGGCGTATATGAATAATTATGATTATTAAAATTATTATTAAAATTATTATCTGATGAAAGATCCAAGGCATCGAAACCTCTTGGTGTCCATTCATTGGGGGAAACAGAGGATTTTTTATTATTATGGAAGATTTTATTTAGGAATTTACGGGATTTTTTTCCTTCCATTATTATTAATTATTACTAATATAATTATTATTAATATAATTATTAATTAAAATATTAATATAATTATTAAAGATAATTGCAAGATAAAAAAAAAAATTGTTCTAGTTAGAGTAATTGCGATTGAAAAGTTTTTTTTTTTCTCGGCAATCGGTTAAAGTAGAATGTTAATGGTGGTTGTGATTATTTTTTTGATTATATTTACTCGAGAATAATGAAGTGGAATGGGAATTTAATTAGGTGATGCTCAAACTTTTATAAATCGTTATAAAAACCGTTACAAAAAAAAACAAAATAAAGACTGAAAAAATAAGGCAAATATGAAGTTCTTTAATAACAAGATATATGATGAATAGCTAAAAAAAGCCGAAGTTTCGTGGATATATGATATATGATATAAGGATATAAGGATGAAAAACGTTTTGTCTCAATTTAAATATTCAAGTTATTAAATTGTTTTTTTGAATAAGAATATCAAAGAAGTTATTTGGTTTATTTATATCCGAAAAATATACGCCGATCATTTTTTTATATTCTTTATTTTAAAATCAAAATGTACAGTATAGATAATATAAATAAACGACGAATATACAGTTATTATTATATTATTTATATTACAATATATAATAATATAATACATTGTATATTATAATATATATAATATATACACTTTTTTTGAATAAATACATTGCATATTTAAAAAATTTTTCAATAATGCATAAAGGTTACGCATATACCCCTAAGATATTTTTTAGAGTAGAGTATTAACCAACCAAAAATTTCTATAAAAAAAAAAAAAAAAAAAAAAAAATTTTTTTTTTTTTAAAAAAAAAAAAAAAAAAAAAAAAAAAAAAAAAATACAACGTACAATCAATTAAATAATTAACTTACATATCGTGTACAAAAAAAACCAAGATGTTTTTGGAACATATATTAATACTATATTATAACATAAATGGGAAATGGGAAACCAATTAATAATTATATTATTACGTAAATATTAACATCAAGTTAAAATTTATGTCACCTGCAACAAGCTAATTCCCCGAATCTTCTTTGTAGTCTATCAGTACCTAAAGGTACAGGTATCATCTTATATTCTTGATATAACATTCGTGTTCGATAAAGTTTTAACATGTCTAATTCAAAGAAACACAATTTTTAGTCTCTATGTTTTATTCTAAGTGTTTAATTCTAAGTTTTTAATTCTAAATGTTTAATTCTAAGTGTTTAATTCTAAGTGTTTAATTCTAAGTGTTTAATTCTAAGTGTTTAATTCAATAATTTAAAATTAATTCATAACAATTATAAACAATTACCTGTCATAGGTACCACGAATTTTCCTGGTTTATCTAAGTTATAAAAGAAATTTAAATTTTGATTTAAGAATGATAACCTAATAATGTATATCATTGCCTTACATTACAAATAAGTACCTTCTAAATAGTCAACGTGCTCCGGCGTAAGGCATGACCAGTATCGTGATTGTACACGAATTACCTGATGAATAGTCTCGATACAATCATGACTGGGTATGATTGGTCCTAATCTAGCTGGGGGTTCGCCGAGCAAAACTTTCACACATGCAAGTGCAGATTTTGATATGGATTCCAAATTATAGCCACCCTTTGAAGTACAAATGAAATTTATAAAAGAAATATAAAATGACAAATATAAACAATTTATTTCATTTCACACTATATAAATTCTTATAAAATATAATTATATTACTTCTAAAGCAAGAACAAGTTTTCCTCCTGCTAAAGCTTTCAACATGTGAGTCATGTGTCCATACGCTACTGGTGACACGTGATTTTCTCCAATTGGATCACCTACAAATTAATCCAAAAAAAGAAAAAGAAAAAGAAAAATATAAAAAATATGTGAATAATTATAATTATTATAAAAATTTATATATAAATTATTATTATATATTTTTATATATTTTATGGTACCTTCCGCGGCGTCAAATCCGGCAGAAACGATCACAATATCGGGATCAAATTCGAAAGCAATTGGCATTACTACTTTGTTGAAAGCGTATATATAATCACTATCATACATCCCAGCACGAGGCCAAGGAATATTTATGGTTCTTCAAAAAATATAATTACTTAAATTAAAACACGTGAATCGTCGTTATTTATAAAATATAAAATACATATTCTTACCTTCCTTTGGCACCTTCCCCACCAACATGAGTATGACTAGCTTGTTTATCCCCAGGATAAAAATGTGCGTTCTCATATCGATGCATCGAACAATAAGTCACATTAGGATCGTCGTAAAATGCTTTCTGTGTACCATTACCTATTCAAAAAATATATATCAATCAAGTTAATTTAATAATTGATGACGATAATTTTTAAATAAAAATTACCGTGATGAATATCCCTAATATAAAAATTTATAAAATGCAACCAGTAAATCAAAAGTTCATTAAATTAACCAATTATAGTAAATGGTAAATTATGGATTTTGTCTTACCAGTCAAATATAAAAATTTTTTCTACATTATGATATTTTTTCAAACACTGAGCTGCAACAGATACATTATTAAAGAAACAAAATCCCATAGCTTCATCGAATTCAGCGTGATGTCCTGGTGGTCTCACATTTGCAAATCCGTTAGTCACGGTTCCATTAATAACAGCTTTACATAATTCAATTACGCCACCGCAAGAAAGTCGAGCACAAAATGCTGTCTCGCTATTTATATAAATAGAATTAAATTCTCCAGATAATTTTGCTAATTCAGCTTCACTCCTTTCTAATTATGAAATTATGGAATGCATATTGCAAGAAAATTAGATAATAATAGATAATAATAAAATAATAATTAGATAATAATAATTAGATTTGGTGACTTTTAAAAAATTAATTATCGCATAAAATTTATTAATTTGATATTCACGTGTAGTTTGATATAATAGACTGATATTTTTTTTACCAGTCTCTTACCTGCAGTCTTATTTACAAAGTTCCAATAGTCTATGGTATGTACGAGACAGGCTTCCTCACGAGTAACTTCGCGGGCTTTTATGGGTATTAATTTTTCAAGACATCCGGCTTTTGATATGGTTTTTTGGATCGAAGAAATCCTACTTGGATCTTCGGGGTGATGTTCGTCTTCGTGAATGTTACCATGATATCGCATTCGTTTATCATAAACAACGCCTGTCGTAGATTCGCTAAAATTCATAGGCATGGCTTGAGTATTATTTCTAAAATTATTACATGAGTTGAATCGACTTCCTCTGGTGACAGGTATATTTCCGGACTCTATAAGAACATAGGGTTTTCCGTCGGTTCCATCAATATCCATATTGTCCAACATGTTTGCAAAATCTTACAAAATATTATTATAGCCTCTGTATTTGTAAATTTTATTTAAAATTTTAAAATATAGCAGATAGAGCGGAAGCAATTAATGAAAATTTATAAATTGAAGATTTATTAAATTGAATAAAATGCAAGAAGGTTGATCTTCTATTCAATCCAATAATATACATTTAAAAAACACCTTAAACCTTGAAATTTATGGGATAGATAATTTTTTATTTAAACTCCCTTATAAATAAGTTTATCAATTTTTAATCATAAGAACTTTGAGTCTTTTGAATTCAAGTATTTAATATAATTTCAATTACAAATTTAATAAAAAACTGTATTACTATTTTTTGCTTAATAAAACATTAGTTAATGACCTTAAATATATATATATACTTTATCAAATTTTATTGACTAAAAATAGATAAAGACAAAGGCATTGTTTTTGAAACAAATATTTGTAATATTTTTTTGAGACACTTATGGTTACTGATATTTACTGGAAATTGGACTTCCAAATTATGAAAGTAAAAAGCCTTTTGACTTAATTCCTGAAATTTTAATTGTATCTATGTAATTACATCAAATAATTGTATCAATTGTGTCAATTACATCAATTTTTTATATAATTCAATTTCAATTTTTCAATAGTTTTAATAATAAGAATAGTTTCAATTAATACTAAGGCTAGCTCAATAATTATGTCAATTAAATCCAAGCTCAAAGACTAAAATCTATTCTATATATAGAAGTAAAAAAAATATCCAGTTATATGTATATTTAATCAAAAAATAAATCTGGTTGGTCAAAAAATTTTAGGTTTTAAGTAAAATAATTTTGTTTTCATCAGGAATTTTTATATAACGTTCTACAACATTTTACGAATGGAACATTTGTATAGTATTCTATATATCTAGAAATAATTAGTAACAATAGAAAAATATGATAGAAAACAATTTCCAAGAGTATTAAGAGTATTTTAATAATAACCAAGAGTATTTTGATGATAACTAAGAGTATTTTGATGATGATCAACAAGAATATTCTAATGATAGTTAACAAGAGTATTTTGATAATGACCAACAAGAGTATTCTGATAATGACCAAGAGTATTCTAACAATAACCAAGAGTATTTTGATAATAACTAACAAAAGTATTTTGACAATATCATGGGTATTGTTGTTAACATCTACTCAACAGTTCTTTTAAGGAGTTTATAATCCTTCCCCATAAATACAAGACTTCTAGTTTGATTATTTCTTGAATTTTAAAAAATACCAGTTAGTTTTTAGATATAACTAACAAACTAATATTCATTTACTTTAATCATAATACATCTATTTCAATATTATATCTCTCAACTTCCAAACTTCCTTAATATTATTTATTTATAATTTCATTATAACATCCTTATTAATTTATTTTCATAATTTCATTCTAATATCCTTAAATAAATATATCTTTATAACTTTCATTTATTATCTTTAGTATTAAATAAATATTTTATTATTCAACTTCCTTAATAATTATATAACTTCCATCTGATATCTTCACTTCCACTTTATTATATTTAATAAGTTATCATTTATTAACTTGAATAATAATATTTATTATTTTACTTTCACTATATAAATTTAATAGAAATTTATATACATATATTTATATAAATAATTATATTTCATCCTCTGAGAATTATAATTAATTAAAGTTATAAAAATATAAAATTAAATAATGTAAAACTACTGAAACTATTTATAAAGAATATATTTATACTATTTTAACTACTGTGCCACAAAATATTATTTGCTAATAACTATAAATAATATAATACTAATAATATTAATATAATAACTATTACTAAATAATATTAAATATAAATAATTAATAATAATAAATGTTAAGTAATATTAATTGATATTATGTGATTAAACTAATATGTTTAAATATTAATAATAAGTTAAATAATTATTTATCATGTATTAATACTACTAATATATTGAAATTTTTAATTAATAATTATAATGTTATATTTTATACTATAGCAATGACAACTAATATAAGTATTCTGATGATGACCAAGATAATCAAGGCGAGGATAATTTTAAAAATGTCTCAATTATGATGATGTTTACTTGGATTACAAAGTACATGATAAGGAGAAATATCTATAGAGATCTTATAAAATTCTTAAAAACAAAGATTTTAATTTTCAAGATATATTATTGAATAAGTAAAATAAATACTTCTCCTTATATAAAATTAAAAAAAAACACTGTAAATATAAATAAAAAAAAGGTTTATTCAATTTGTAATTTACAAAAATGTCATATTCTATTTTAATTCCTAACTATATTTATGTAATCATGAAGAATATACAAATATCATCCTTATTTTATTTTGATTTTGAGATTAAAAATAATTAGAAAAGTGAATTTTGAAATGAAAAAATTTATAAAAAGTTTCTCTCTTTAAAATAATCAATATAATGAAGATATGGAATATACAAATTAATAAAATTAAAAAAAAAAAAAATTCTTTCCTAAATTACTTATTACTATAAAATATACAGTAATATTTTATCAAAATTTTTTTATTTTTTATTTTATTTAAAACTCGTGTTTAAACATAAGTGGTAGCTCATTTACAAGATCTAGGAGAACATGTATAGATTATACTTGCACGCAAAATTATTTTGGAACCCCGAAATTGCAATTTTGAAGAAAAAAGTTGAAATAGTTTTTCATAGAAGACAAAATTATTTTACTTAAAATCTGAAATTTTTGACCACCCAGATTTATTCTTTGATTAAAGATACATATAACTGGATATTTTTTATACTTCCATATATAGAATAGATTTTGCATAAATCTCAAAAAGTCGAAATATCTCAAAAATCCAAAATCAATTTTGGGAACATGTATAATGTGAATTATAGTACCACTTCCAAAAGTGTAAATACAGAAGCTGGAAAATTTAATCTTCTTAATAACAAAGACAACTCGTTAAAAAAGAAAATAGCTAACAAATTGATGAAAAAACTATAGAAACAGGTATCATTGTAGCATCAGGAAGTAAACTAACCCTCCAAGTTGTTATCTTGAATAGAGAAATGTCAACATATGAATCAAAAGTATATGAACAACAAATAGACATGGAAGTAGAAATGAATACTAAAAGTTCCAAAATTCAAGATAACCAGGAAATGGTTAAAGACTCAAAAAAGAACAAAGAAAATAAATGGAAAGAAGTAAAAAAACATAAAGGCAAATATGCTGAGAAACCTGATATCGTTAAAAAACCAAGTGACAAAGAGGATAACAAGTTCATTGTATCTTATAACTCAGAAGATGACTATCAGTCTGCTTAGAGAAAAACACTTGACATACCCAAGTATAAAATTTGGACCCCTGCACATAAAATTTTTGATAAAAATATTATTGAAAAACTCGATAAAATTAGAAAAATCTTGAAAAAAGAAACCAAAGTTGTCCTGGTTAAAACAGAAAATTTTGAAAACAATAGGATAATCTCTGCATATTATGACAACAAAGAAGAAATGGAAAAAGGTAACAAAATCAATGTGGATGATGATGCAGAACAGCTATACCTGCCACCCAAATTCAAAATCCAAATGCCGAAATCTCAAATGCCGAAATCCCAAATCCCAAATCCCAAATTATGATTAGTATTTTTTGCCGAAATCCCAAATCCCAAATCCCAAATACTAGTAATTTGGGATTTTGGCGTCCCAAATCCCAAATGATTTGGGATTTGGGCAACACGTATAAGACATGCTACCCATCATAATATTTCTGTCGTTAAATGATACTTTACTTTTAAATTGTACCCTTTATATTTTAATAAACTTATCTTTTGTATTTAATATTATTTGATACTGTGTTAATACTTTTGCTCCACCTTGCTCACTGCGCCTTCAGATTAAAAAAAGAATTATAGTGATATTATATTATATTTTATTATCTGTTTTGAGATAGAAAAATTTTAGATCAACAGATTGCTTGACCTACTGGCAGATAGAGCATATTGTTTATTAAGTTTGTGTGAGACAAACTCTGAAACTAATTTGTGAAATCATTCATAATACTGTGTGACACAAATTGGTAATCAGGTGAAATGTCACAAGAGATGATAATTTATGGCACTAGATGAACATTCAGATGATTGTTATCCCAGGTGAGATAATCATATGAGGATAAAGAATGAAATACAAAAGATAAAGGATGAAAGATGAAGGATGATATACAAAGGATGAAGGATGAAGTACATGTAAGGATGAAGTGTAAACAAAAGAGAAAGTATAAATACAACTGTTGTTGGATGTAAGTTTCAGTAGTTAATAAGTTAGAAAAATAAGGATTAGTTAATTAATTAATACTTAATGTAATGAAATATACCAAAATATTTTAAATTATTATTAAATAGAAAAGTAAACTTATTTCAGGAATGGTAAAATAGACATCCTAACACATAATAATATTTCTGTCACTAAATTATACTTTACTTTTAAAAACTTTATATTTTATATTTTAATAAATTTATATCTTGTGCCATAATAATACAGAATATTATTAAATATTGTTTGATACTGTGTTAACTACTTTTATTCCATCTTACTCACTGTGCCTTCATGATTAATTAATTATTATTTGATTATTATTATTATTTATTATATATTTATTATCTGTTTTGAGATAAGCTATGACTTACTAATAGATAAAGTGTATTATTATATTTGTGTAATGCAAACTTTGAGACTGATTTGAGAAATTGTTCAAAATACTCTGCACAGTGATGACAGAATTTGGTGCTTCCTGTGAGGTGGTATAAAGTATCTTAATGCTATAACCTATAATATTAATACATCTGTTTTACAAATTTTATATTCTTTAATAAATTTAATAAATACATAATATACATTTCTATTATTGGAAAGATAATCAAAGAAATTTTTAACATTACGAAAAAATTTGAAAATATATAATTTATTACTATTATTATTTTCTTTACAAAAACTGATTCCTTATGTTTTATTTCAAAACTTGACAAAACTAATCATCAAAGTAGTTGTCAGTATAACAATATTTTTCTAAATCAAAAGATTTACAACGAAGATTATTAAGCGAAAATTTGAGTAACCAGACAAAATTTCCGAAGGACCGTCAAAATTACTTTTACAAAATCTTATGAAACAATACGTCAACGAAGAAAAAATATCAAATTAAGTATAAGTGCAAGGAAAGATGAGACGAATGCTCTAATACAGGATCTCTAAAATGTTTTTTATATAAGAAATGATACAAGAATGCTGTTCTTTTTTGGAGGAAACCAAGATCTTATAAAATGGTTAGAAGAATTTAATCAGTTTACAAGAATAAACTAATATACAGATGAATATAAACTCCAAGTTGTTAGCGGATATCTACAGGGTACAGCAAGATAATGGTTTAATGAAACACAAGAAAAACAGAATTCCATCAAGCATTGGAATGATAGAGATCAGATTTCTTTTGAAGTATTCTTCTTGGCTACTTTCCAAACAACTGCATTAATAAATCAATGGAGATTCGAACTATAAATAAAAGTACAGAAGCTAGGTGGAAGTGTAGAGCAATATTCAAATGATATTAAGAAATTAATTAAACGAATAGATAATAATAATAGATGAAGTGAAGACAAAAAAGTCTGGCAGTTTTTGAAAAGATTATGAAAAGATATTGCTTATCAAACTGACCATTTATTATGTTTCAAAAGAAGCTGACTTTGGAAAAAGTGATCCAAATGGCTAAGCAATTTGAAGAAAATACTTAAACATATTCCAAAGCTACAACAGAATATACTACTACTACTTCTATGTATACGTGTTGCCCAAATCCCAAATTACTAGTATTTGGGATTTGGGATTTGGGATTTGGGATTTTGGCAAAAAATACTAATCATAATTTGGGATTTGAGATTTGGGATTTCGGCATTTGGGATTTCGGCATTTGGATTTTGAATTTGGGTGGCAGGTATACTTCTATGAGTATGCAAGAATCTGTATCTTTTTGAAATAAAAGTAATAACAGCGAAAATGCAATAGAATAAATAGTACAGAAAACTTTTGTACCTATTGCCGAAACATTGCAGAAGATTATTGTGAAAGGAGAAAGAGCACCTAATACTTTTAATAACAGATCAAACTATAATAGCAATAATAGAGGACAAGGCTATAATAGTTATAATAACAAAAGAGGACAAAGCTTCAGAAGTTATAATAATTCACCCAATTGCTATCATTATGAACAGACTGGACATATGGCTTGGAGTTGTTCTCTGAGACAAGAAAATTAAAGAAATCAAATAAATCTGACTATTCCTGCTACTTCGCGAACTAGCAATATTGTACTTCCTGCAACTAATACAGCAACAAATCAAACTACGCAACAAGTTTCGCATGGAGCACAAATAGTAATACATTTATAACTCAAGAGGAAGAAATCCAGTGGCCTATTTCTACTGTTTGGAAAAGAATATAGCATTTAAACTAATAGGCATGCCTCAGGAGGGTGAAAGTACAGATAATACAAACTCCTCATTTAAAACTGGAGATAACAATAAAGTAATAGGAGAAAGTATTGGGTCAACAAGATACTTCATAACATATTACAAAGAAATTACAATCTGCAGAAAAGAAAAAAGAAGTATCCGAAGACACTAAACAAAAGAAAAGAAAGAAAGCACCCCCTGTTCAATAACCATTTATGACACAAAATGCTCTCCCATATTCTATCGTCTCAGATTTACTTGTGATGAGAGCCAACATTACTTTGGGACAATTAATAGCTATGCCACACTATAGAAGTGAAACCTGAAAAGCTTTGATATCAAAGTATACAAGAATTGTAAAAATGGCTAATTATACAACAGTAGAAGGGAATACACACATGACTTGTCAAGCTCAAGTAACCGGATGGAAAGTTGAAGTAATTTTTGATAGTGAATCTTCTATTAGTATTATTTTGAAAAATTTCATGGAATCTATAAGATGAAGAATTGAGAAAGTGTTTGGAAGAAAAATAACTGGTATACACGGAGAAAGACGATCTAATTTGGGAATTGTGACATTAGTATCCATAAAGTTAGAAGAAATTGTGGTAGCTGTCAACATGGAAGTTATTGATGTAACAAGTTACACATTAATTCTTGGAACAAATTGGTTAAGAAAAGCTCACGCTATAATAGACTACCAAGAGTATAAATTAATATTGAAGGATGACAAGTGAACCATACAAATTTCTTATAGAAATACTAGAGCTACTGTGTCAAATAATAATAAAATTGATGATAATAGTAAAGAAGAATATGTAAAAAGTAGTAATGATTTTGACATTAAAGATGATGAAGAAGTGAACTTTATAAGGTTGACATATGAACTTCCACATTAAGAATCTTATATGAAATATAAAATTACTTCTGAAGGAATGTGCAATAACTCAAAGCTTGTCACATGGGAAATGTATAACCAGTTCTCCTATTGTTTTGATCTGATTAAAAGAAAGAAAGGTGCTCAAGAAAGATGTAAGACAATGGGACCTAACTCCTATTGCTGATGTGATGAATATCTTGAGACTAGTTAGGATATATGTGAAGTTTGTAAAGAATATCAACAAGATTATAAGATTATTTCCATTATACCATGAAATAAAATACAAGATATCCATTGTAATTTGGTATAAGGAGATGTAAAGAAACTCGAATGAATCAATATAAGTCACAAGTTTATGATATTATTGAAGAGTTTTTGAACTTTGTAGCTAAAGGCCTTTTAGAATTTGGAAAAACAAATCTTTATCAGTATACAATAGATACTGGAGAAGTAAAATCAATCAAATTAAATCCCTATAGAACTTCACCCTGATACTTAGAATTTTTGAAAGAAGAAATAGCAAATATGTTAAAAAACTGATTAATTCGAAAGTCATTTAGTCCTTGGTCTGTGCCTATAGTCATGGTGAACAAGAAGAATGAGAAATACAGACTCTGTGTAGATTACAGAAAATTAAATTTGGTTATGAAACCTGATGCCTATCCAGTATTACAAATAGCAGATATGGGACTATACTTGCACGCAAAATTATTTTGGCATCCCGAAATTGTAATTTCAGGGAAAAAAGTTGAAATAGTTTTTCATAGAAGACAAAATTATTTTACTTAAAACCTGAAATTTTTTGACCACCCAGATT
>CAJVPK010000075.1:0-73380 GCA_910592015.1 Diversispora eburnea | reverse complement strand
CGGAGCAACCCGCGGAGCAACCCGCGGAGTACCAGTGATACATTTAACCCGGGTTGGGTTGGGTTGACCATTGCTCCACTATAATATGAACCCAACCCAACCCATTATGTTCTATTAACAACCCTAACAGTATCACAAAGATTACCAGATGACTTAGTTGAAAAACAACAAGAATTTTTAAATTTTGTTCTATATCAATATATTCAACATAATTATTCTTTAAATTTAATTGGAAATATGAATGAAATGTTATTATCTTTTGATATACCTAGCAATATGACTGTAGAAGAAACTGGTGCTCGTACAGTTAGCATACATACAACAGGATATGAGAAATCTAATTTTACAGTTGTTCTTTGTTGTATGGAAGATGGTACAAAATTATCTCCAGTAATAATTTTTAAATTAGTAAATGTTTCACAACAAACATTTCCATCAGGAGTTATAATTCGTGCTAATCATGGAGGATATATGAATTCGGAACTTATATACAACAAGATTTATTGATTCACATTATACATGTTTCCAAAATTGATTTTAAATTTTTGAGATATTTTGACTTTTTGAGATTTATGCAGAATCTATTCTATATATAGAAGTAAAAAAAGTACCTAATTATGTGTATATTTAATCAAAGAATAAATCTGGTAATCAAAAAATTTCAAGTTTTAAGTAAAATAATTTTGTTTTCTATAAAAAACTATTTTGACTTTTTTTCCAAAATTATAATTTTGGGATTCCAAAATAATTTTGCATACAAGTATAATTCACATTCATTACTTATATTAGACTCATTTCATGATCATCTAACAGATTCAGTAAAACAAAGATTTGATGAAAAAAATACAAATTTAGTTATTATACCTGGTGGTTTAATGAGTAAATTGATATTTGTATAAACAAATTATTCAAAAATAAAATAAGAATTTATTTTAATTTAAAAAATAATTCAATTTATTAATATCTTATTTATTAAATTATTAATATTTTTTTAGTATTGACAATGTTATAATGATTAAATGGCAAAAGAAATTAAAAAACTCACACCAACTGAATGAATACAATGTTTCACATATAATTTAATAACTAAATGGATACAAATTTCATGAAAAAAGATTGATATTAATCTTATATGGTGATCATTTAAATGTTACAACATATCAAATTCATGAGATGGTACAGAAGACAAGTATATTTTTGATTATGAGTGGTTTGATGGAAAAAAGTCAGATGGTAGAGATTATGTATATGTATATAATAACTTGTTAAAATAATTCTGAAGAGAATAATAATGAAAATAATGAAAGTGAAATAATTGACTTAACTCCTGATGAATGTAATGAAAAGGTAAATACAAATGAAAGTGATAAAGAAAATAATATAGAATTAAATAATAGTAATAAAGAAAATAATATAAAAATAGATAATAGTAATAAAAAAAATAATGAAGAATTATATAATGGTGATGAAAAAAATAATATCAAAATAAACAATTATTATATATTTTAAATGTCATATAAAATATCTAGATATATTACATCCCACCAAAAGTTTACTCTATGAATTGTATCTGGATATTCTACTAGAAGGATATACTACTAGGGAGGGTATTATATATAGTACATTATGGTATATATTGTCAAATATTATGTGATCAAAATGAACAAAAAAAAACTTTGATTATTTTAATTATTTCTTTAACTAATCAAACTTATATTCAAATTATTCAAATTGATAATAAATATTTTTTTAATATCTTAATTCTATTTATTAATAATTTTAAAATAATAGATATAGAAAAAAATTTAATAATTAATTATTTAATTTATATTTTTATAAATTATCTATAATTATATATTTAAATATAAATGATGCTAATTTTCACCAGAAGAAAATTTCACTATAGGCAGAATTACATAATTCATGATCAATTTCCTAACTCTAACCCTATCAACATTAACTTAATTCTGTTCACCAGTTAATTTTTTCTCCAATTAAATATAGTTTTTTTCTTTAAATATTTTATTTTTTCTTGAATTTATATATTATTTCATATATTTTATATCTATAAATTAATAAAAATTTATACTAAATATTAAATCTAACTAATTCTAATTAATAAAAGAAAAAAATTTTAAAATAAATTATATGAATAAAAAAAAATATATATATAAATTAATTAAACTGTTAATTCTAACAAGAAATAGTACTAAATCAAAATTAATATAAATTAAATGATTTTAAAAATATAGAATAAATTATTTTAATAAAAAGCTAAAAATATTAAATATTATTTATACTACTATAATAGTCTATTTTTAATTTATTACTATAAAAAAATACTCTTCTAAGTAAAATTTCTCAAATATTGAATTTAATTAGATCTAAATAAAGGTAAAAAAAAAATAACTTTAACAAATATAATTGTAAATTTTTGTTATTTATTAATTAGTAACATGATGATCAAAATTGGGACTTACCTTATACTGTTTAAGACATAGAGTTGTTTGTACTAATTAAGATAAAAAACTTACATGTTTAATAAATTCTTTATTATTTGTAAGGTTTAAAACTTTTAAGGAAGAAAATAACTGTTATTTATATATTAAAAAGTACAGTAACACTAAATAAACCATTATTTATAGGACAAGCAATTCTTGATATTAGTAAAGTTATAATGTATAATGTTTAGTTTAAATATTTTAAAACTTGATATAAAAAAAAAATTTATATTGATAAAAACAGAAGACATTTATAAAAATATGAAAGAGATATTTTTGATCTTGAAAACTTTGGAAATTTATTTCTAGTAAAAGATAAAATTAAATTGAGCATCATAATATTCCTGGTTATATTTGCACGCAAAATTATTTTGGGATCTCAAAATTGTAATTTTGGAGAAAAAAGTTGAAATAGCTTTTTATAGAAGGTGAAATTATTTTACTTAAAACCCAAAATTTTTTGACTACCTAGATTTATTCTTTGATTAAAGATACATATAACTGAATACTTTTTTTACTTCCATATATAAAATAGATTTTGTATAAATCTCAAAAAGTCGAAATATCTCAAAAATTCAAAATTAATTTTGGAAATATGTATATTTCTAATAATAGTAGATAGATTTTTGAAATATTATTACAAACACAATTAATAAATAATTTGGAACTACCTAAATAGGATAATAATATAATAGTAGATTTAAGAATCTTGTTAGAGATTATAATATAAATAAAGTATTAAATACTATATATTATTTTAACTATTGTATCCCAATATGATAGTAGAATTAGTATTATAAAAACATATAGTATTTCTAATGTATTTTTATATTAATGTAAATCAACCTACTGGTTGAAAATTGATAAATAATACACATATCGGATACCCGATATGTGCATGGTACGTCCCTAATATCAGGCATATATCGGATACCCGATATATGTAGAAAATATTTTTTTACACTTATTGGGTACCCAATATATATATAAAATATTTTCTACATATATCGAGTACCCGATATATGCCTGATATTAGGGACATACCATACACATATCAGGTACCCAATATATGTATTATTTATCAATTTTCGACTAGTGAACCTTCAACTAAAACTTTTCTAGTTGATATGTCAATATATATCTAGGAGAAAATTGAAAAGAAAAATAAAACAAGTAAACAATATTTTAAAAAATTTAGTTCTTATTTTTAAAAGAGACCTAATAAGTGAACTTATATTCTATTAGTAATAAATATACTTGTAAAATTGATCCTAAATATTTATATATTTGCACATAAAAATATAAAAATTCAATTTGACATATTACATAATACAAATACATCTGTCAGAAAATGTTACTGTAATGGTACTTCACCATCAACTTATGAAGTATCATCAATATCAAATATGATTTATTATGAATTTTTACTATTCAAAGGAATCAATCTGCATCACCTACTTGAAAAGTTTCTAGTAGAAGGAACAAAAATAGTAATCGAGATAATGTAAATAATGTCATTAGGTACAGATCCACTAATGTAAATAATACAAATAAAGATATTGGCAATAATATAAATATTGTAGGTAAAAATTTAGATGAACTTTTATCTGGTTTAACAAATATTATTCTAGTTCGAAATATATTTGTATTACAAAATGACAATGATTTTAATATATCCAATGTCAAAGATAGTTAACTACTGGAATCTATAAATAAAAGAAGTTAGATTTTGTTTAGTTACTGTATTATTGCAAAACAAAAAATAAAACTCTATTACTTCATAGTTAAAATTGTTTTTATTAAATATTTACCTATTGAAATATATTTCGTAAAGAATAATTGATATATTATATTGTTTGCTAAATCACAATTAAATTATTTCCTTGATTCTATGTCAATTTACCTTTCAAATATTTTATAACTTGCAATTGAAAACCTGAATATCTTTATCTAAAACTGATACAATAATTTAGAACTATTTTTTACAAGTATTTTTTACTTAACCTTTTTTCAAAATGTTTTGTGATTTAACTAAAAAGTTTCAAAAACAATTTCAACTTTTAAAATTTCTAAAGAAACCTATAAAGGAGAATAGATAATATATGATTTTATTATAGAACTGTGATCCTTTACTTTAAATTCCACTTAGTATTAATTCATATAAATTACAGTTTACCTTTTAAGATTGGTTCCAATATATTGATAAAAAACAAATTTCTTAAAAGTTATAAATTATTTAAGTACAAGTTTAAATATAACAATAGTAATATTTTTATTATTAATATATGTACAAGTATATGAAGCTGTTATTATACTATTGCAAAGATATTTAAATGTTTCCAATGACAATGAAATTGTTAATCTACCAATACTCATTTTGAGTCAACCACATAAAAAAATTCAAGCTTACTTGATCTTTGACTTTTTATGAATTTTCTAATATCTTATATTCTTTTTATAGTTTATCCTTTATCAAATACAAATAAATTTAAGATTACATTAAATATTATAATATATTTGAATGAAGCATATATTCCAAGATCTCCCAATATTGAACTTGAACCTCTTTCAAGTAATATAATGGTACATTAAATTAGGTATATATTATTATTATCTATTTTTCTAATCTTATACTTTTGTAAAGAAATCCTCATACTAAAATCATATGTAAGGTAGTAGTTAATTAAAATGTCAGTGGATTGAATAATAAGTATATACTTTGAATAATTTAGTAATATATGAGATATACATTAGGAATAAAACTTTATAATTTATGAATCACATGAAATACATATGAAAAATTTAATCAATCAATAAAGATATGTATCTATTGACTGTTTATTATTTTATAGTTTCATAGTTGATATTCTAAAAACTTTTTAAATATTAGATTAAATTATGGAGACAGGGAATGCCAACTAGAAAAGTAATGTTAAATTGTTTGAAAATTCTATTTATTATTTTATTTTTCAATATTTACATATATATGTCTAAAAAATATTAGCATTTGGAACTATATAAAAAAGTAGTAGTCAACCTACTGGATGTAATATTCTGAATAATCCAACATATCAAATCAACATTCTGATAAGTGATATATTTTATGACCTATCTATTTCAGCTATTAAATATGTTCTACTAGTTTCTTGTCCTACAATTCTTGATAGTAATTTCATCATTGATCTTTACAAAATTTAACAAATAGTTTTGAAAAGTTAACCAAGATAATAAATATATAGTATGTTAAAATCTTTATAATAATCCTATTTGTTAACACTGCACTGCAATCTATAATATTTTGAACTTAGTTCATATTCTTATTTTTTTTGTATTTACAATGTCCATATTGAACTTATCTTTAACTATACATATGTGTGTATAAGTATTAAAAAAATAAAATAGAGATATGTATACACATGAGATTTTATTACTTAATTGTGAAACATTTAAAGTTTTAAATTTATTCTATAAGACCTAATTCTCAAAGATATTTTGAAATAACTATATATAGATCTTCATAATATCAAATATACCTTAAAATGATCTAATTTTCTTTGCACAATTCTTTCTTGAATTAATCTTTCTTTTGTTGTTTGCTGAAATTTTTAGATCTCTATGAAAGAATTTGATATATTTCTCATGTTGTTCTCCTTGTACTTTGATTGTAAAACCATATTCTAAATAATAAATATCAAGTTCTAGTTCTGTAGAATATTTTAGTGTTTTGAGAAAATTGGATTAATGTATCTTAGATGACAGTTCAAAATATTTTAATACAATTTCACAACACATATTTTTATATTTATATTTTAAGCAATAGGGATACCATCTGCCTAAAACTTTTATATTAAAAAGTGATATATTTTATAAATGTTCATAAGTACATTTTCATAATAAATCTAAATAGGTATTAATATATTTTATAGAAAGACATTCTTTATTTTAGCTTATATCTGCACACAAAATTATTTTGGAATTCCAAAATTACAATTTCAGAAAAAAAAAATCAAAATAGTTTTTTATAGAAGATAAAATTATTTTACTTAAAACTTAAAATTTTTTGATTACCCAGATTTATTCTTTAATTGAATATACACATAACTGAATACTTTTTTTATTACCATATATAGAATAAATTCTGCATAAATCTCAAAAAGTTGAAATATCTCAAAAATTCAAAATCAATTTTGAGAACATGTATATTTTAGCTAACAGCAATTTGTTTAACAATTTCAAGAGTATATTAAATGTTATCTATACAATGTGAACACCGTGTATTATGTTTATTTATTTTATTAAAAGTTGTGTATCACTTATGACTTTTTACACAATATCAAAATAATTTAGTATCATAATTTTATATTTAGTTGAAAAATATTTTCCATTTCTATTATATGTAATTATACGTGTTGCCCAAATCCCAAATCATTTGGGATTTGGGACGTCAAAATTCCAAATTACTAGTATTTGGGATTTGGGATTTGGGATTTTGGCAAAAAATACTAATCATAATTTGGGATTTGGGATTTGGGATTTTGGCATTTGGGATTTCGGCATTTGGATTTTGAATTTGGGTGGCAGGCATATATATAATTTGGCATTTTCAAAAGTATAAAGAATTATATTTATATAATGTGAATACCATCGGTCTCTTTTTATATTACTCAAAGTTATATTCCATTCATGTTCTTTAGCACAGTGCTATGATAATAGTAATCTATTATTAATATATTCTTCTAAGAAATATTTATCATATTTGTTACATACTAATTCTTTAGCAACTGAAATATCAAACCTGATATCAAAACAAGTTGAACATAATGTTTTACCATTTTTTATTTTATGAAAATCTACACTTCACTTATATTCTTTTATTTAATAGAGTATTGCGATTAATATAATTATTAAAAAGGTATTGCCTACCTCAGCTTTCAGCAATTTTACAAGTATCACATATTGAATATTTGATTTGAAATGATATCAAAAATTGAAATATTTTTAAATAAGAAGTTAAATCTTTAAATATTTAACAGTAACACAGTTAGCTATATATTACCAATTATTATAGACAGTTCAAGAAGAAATATATCAAATTAGCAATACATAATTTATCTATTTATTGGTTTAATTTATTTATTATTTAATTTATTTATTATTTATATAACTTATTTATATATATATATATATATATCTTTAAAATAAAATCATCTGAAGTATTCTATGATAGTTAGTACTTTGAATTTTTATTTATTACTATTTCATAATAATTAATGACTATTTTTTTTTTTGATATATGTTTTATAATTTTTATAAAAGATTTCAATTTTTTCTGTAGTATAAAATACAATATTAGTTTCTCAATACTAAATATCAATTACAAAGTAATAATTCAAAGAATTATGAAATTTAATAAAATATATTCAAGTTTGATTAATAAATTATTACCATCTCTAATTATTAAAGTTTGGAAATATCTTTTTTCAAAAAAAAATAATTCAATGATAGAGAAAGAAACTAGTGAATTGAATTCATTAATTAAATTATTTTTAAGATATGAAATTAATAAATATTAGAAAAAATTAAAAAACCAATTTAAAAGTTAATTTCTATTGAAAAATTTCTTATATAATATAAATATACCTGATCAAGAAATTCAATTTGTAATCATGAGAAAAAAATTAATCATCGAGTTAAGAAAATAGATGATATTTTATGTCATAATTACTGAAATATAATAAAAAAAACTTTTATAAATTTATATAAAAAATTAATATAGAGTATAAGGAATATGTTAAAATCAATAAAAAATTGAAATGTGAGGTTGAGAAAAAAAGATAAAATTACAAGAAGTATAAAAAATCCAAAAACACATTTTATTTATTTAATATTAAAACAGTAAATATATTATAGCAAAGTTTATGATATATTTTTTATCAGAATATATATATATAAAATAATTATCTATTCTAAACATAGAACATTATAGTTTTTCTAATTCAGATAAATTTATATTATCAAAAAAATATGATTTCTTGTTTATTCTTCTATTTAGATTAGGAGTTATAGGAATTTCTAAATCTGAAAAAATGAGAATAGTAATATATCTAATTCTTAAAAGTAAATATTTAAAAATTTATTCAATCATATTTAATAGAAAGATAAAGTATTTAAAAATAATAACTATGGAAAAAAGTATATTCCTTGTGATGATTTATTAGTCATTGTTTTACATTGTTATTATTTTTTTATTTTTTTTTCTATATATACATTTTTCTTTGTTATCACTTCTGTTTTTCTTACTTTTGTTTCTAGAATATTAATAATTATTGATATTATATATATTTATTTGTTACTTACCTCTACTTATCAATACCTATTTATTTACTCTGTGATTTTATTTTGAATTTGTCTCTGTTGTACCTCTTCTTGAAATTATTCTAATAAAAATCATTGAAATTCTTACTTTAATTTTTAATTATATTTATAATAATCTTTTATTATATCAGTTATATATCACATAATTTAATAGTTATGAACTGTGAATACTGCAAACACTGTGTCTTACTGACCACTTATGAAATTGTCATATAAGCCTAGCTGATCACTGCATAACAAAACTATATTGTCACCACTGTCTTATTGACTGGGAGATTTAGCAAAGATCAGAAAAGTGCTCAAAGTAAAAGTTTTGTTCTATTTTATTTTTTTTAAATCTTTAGATCTCTAAATCTTACTGTAATCAATAGATCTAAGTTATTTATATATATAAAATATATTTCAGCTTGTACAGTGACCTTTAAAAGAAATAAAACATCTGACTTTTTGTTTTTAAAAAATTTTACAACTTAAACAAGAGATTTTAGAATAATAATTATTAAATTCATTTTAATTTTTGAGTTTTGAAAATTTTTTTTAAGATATTTTTGATATTAAATTAATAATCCCAATTTTGTGTAAACAAGTGTTAAATTGGTACTTAATAAAATTTTATTTACAATTAAAATTTTATTAAATAACAATTTAACATATAGATTACTTATTTACATTAAATTGAAATTATTAATTTGATATTAAAAATATCTCAAAAAAATTTTCAAAACTCAAGGATTAAAATAAGCTTAGTATCTATTATTCTAAAATCTCTTGTTCAGGCTATAGAATTTTTTAAAAACAAAAAGTCAGGTATTATATTTCTTTTATAGATCACTATATATAAAAAATTCAATTTTTCTTTTAGATTGAAAGACAAGAAATTTTAAACTTTATATTTTTATATTTTTAGTATATAGATATAAAAATAAACTTTTAGATAGCATAAATATATATATATAGAAATAGATCGAAACAATTTATTTTCTATAACAAAATATATATTTATTTTTTTATTAATAAAAACTATTATAAAACTTAAATAAACTTATTAATAAATTTTTTGATTAATTAACTTAGTGATTTTATTTGATTTTGTTTTATTTTTTTTTAATTTAAAATTTAAAGTTTATATATTGTATCATATTGAGTTTAAATTCTTAAAGATATTTATACTTTCATATTATAGATTACAGGACTTAAGTAAAATACTTTTTTTCTATTTTTATTTTTATTTTTTTATCTTTAACTATATTTCTATTAGTTTATAGTATATTTTATTATATTAATAATATATTTTATTATAATTTATTATCAGAATTATTATCTTCTCTTGTTTTCTATATATTATTGTTATTTTTCTATACTCCCAACTTACTGATTACTGCCAAACTAAACCCAAGTACTTTTTTATATTTTTTTTTACTCTTTCAATAGGTAGTATTAACATATAGATAAATATTTATAAAAAATAATAAAATATTTTTATAAATTTATAGCTAAAGATAAATAAGCTCCTTGATATGAATATATACATTTTAAAATAATTATTTTTAATAAATTATTTGATATTTCAAAATTCAAAAATACAGGCTAAAAAAGACTTATAGTTTTTGATAATCTTATTAGTGAACCTTTATTAACTCAATTAAAAATTATACCTTTCTTTAAATCTGAAAGACATGAAAATATTAGTGTAATCTATATTATTCAATGTTACTTTGAAATACATCCTAATATTCAAACAAATTTAACTTATATTTTAATATATTATGAATTTGAAACATTAGATAATATAAAGTATATTCTTAAAGACATGTATGATGATTATGAATCTCTAGCAAAAAAAGTTTATGAAGTAATAAAATATTATATAGTTATTGATATTTAAAGATATGTTGATAATTTTTTATCAATTCGAGATATTGTAAATAAAACAAATCTTTTATATCAAATAAGAAAAAAGTAAATATGATTTAATTATTTTAAATCCATTTTAGTATTTTTAAATCTTATAAAATTAGATTTTGATTTAATATTAGTAAAGCTATATATAAGTACATTGCTATTTTTCCTATTGCAATTTTTCTGTATATGTTTATATATATATATCAAATAATTAATATTACTATATAACAAAAATAATAATAGAAAAAATCTGATACTTATTATTAACTAAAATCTCACCAGTGCATATTGTACCTTCTGTTGTAATATCTTAAATCAAAGATTTTGAATTTTACTTATTTGCAATAATTGATAATATTTTATTTTCTTTTATTATTAGCTTATTTTTTATATTTGATATATTATTTATTAAAAATTTCTGTTTAGTTAAAGGTGTATCTATTGCTAGTTTATTTTTTATATTAGATATATCACTTGTTGAAGACTCCTAGTTAGATGTGAAAATATTATTTTTCTCATCTTGATTTATATTTTTTTTATGTACAAAATATTGACTGAGATTTTTACTAAGTTTATTAATTACAGATATATTATCAGACTTGACTATATTTTTTTTTGTCATCTTTATCAATTATTGTAGAACAATGAATTTTTGACTTTACAAGTTTCAATATAATCTCTGATTTTAGATATTCCAATTTACTAACTTTAGAAATTAACTCTTATTTTACTTTAGCTATTTTAGACTTGAGAGATATTATCTTAGATTCTTTTTTGATAAGTTATTTTGAATCAAAATTATATTTTCTTAAGTTGAAACTAACTTATCTTTTAATATCTTGATCATAAACTTAAGTAATTTAATTTTTTCAGATTTCATGATATTCTTAACATTAGATTCAACAAAAAAAAGATCTTTACAAATATTTTCAAAAATACGATTAGTATTTTCAATTTTCAATCACTTAGTCTTATCAATAAATTTTAAAATGTGAATATGTAACTTCTGTTTCTTACTATTAATATTATCAAATATACTTTTCTCTTCCAATCAAAATCTTTTATTTGCTTAAAGTATTTAGATTACAATCTTTCACTAAAGTTATTAATTTTGATTTTGGATTTGATAGTATTATATAATCTCTTTTCAAGCTTTTGTTTATATATATTTTCAAACCAATAACCTTTAATATTTTGTAATATATATGTATTAGCTATATTAACAAAACTAGCTTCATTAATAATTTCTATAATTATATAATGATATTTAATGTTAAATAATGTTAACTATTAAAAAATAATATTAAATATTATGTGTCTTAATATTGGTTTTACTATTGAATTCAGCTATATAGTAATTATTTTATTTATATTTTAATTTTTCTATGATGCAGAAAGTCTAAAGGTATTATGTTTTTTGAATTACTAAAACTTTATATTCAAATATGAAAACTTAAAAAAAAATATATCATTTGATAGCTCTAGATTAGTTTTGACAATTTAATATATTTTTTTTTAAATATTTTTAATAATAAATTATTAAGTAGTTAAGTTTAAAAATAATGTTTTGATATATAAATAAATAAATTTCAATATTAAAAAATTGTTTCTGATTGGTCATATTTTTTATATAAAAATGTGATTTTGCATTTGAAGTACTATAATTAAGTTATATTTTACATAATACGTAATTTAATTTAATTTAATTGTCATTACCATTTTATCATAAAATAAATACAATAAATCAAACTTGAAATAATATAAATATTTTTTTATTTAAAGTAGAAATGAAAGGTGAAAAGAATCATTTCATTTAAATTGAAAAACTAATTCTAATTATTTTAAACAAATTCAATAATTATTTTATTCTAAATAATCAAATTCCTTCAAAATACTTTTTGGAATGTGACAATGTGACTAATATTTTCTTATCACAAAAATAGTAGCCTTCTCTAAAAGTCCTTATTTATATGTACTTATATATCAGTTAGAGTGGTATACAAATTGATGAATCTTAGTTAATGATACAGAATCTAAAGTATGTAGAATGGTTTATTTAAAGCTTTTAAAAGTATAATCATAATGTAAACATGTATATCACTTTATATCTTTCTAAAATAACTTAATGTAATTGAGTTTACAGTTTCATTTGGAATAATAAATATACATATATTCAACAGTTTTAATAATTTCTTGCAGTGATTTTTTTGAAATATAAAATTAGATTGTTAATTGAGAATCTAAATTACATAACATTGTGAATTTGTTGATTCATTAACATGTGATTTATATAAATTATATTGTTTCACCAATTCAGCTACTCACAAACTACACTCTTCAAGAATTGTCAGATACCTTTTGATTTATTATACTATTAACATCTATAAATATTATAATATGAGGAGAACCATTAGGCATTTTGCTATTACAGAGAAGTAATTATTTACTTCTATCCTTTAGATTCATTTTTGAAACTACTAAGGTATCTTCAGCATATGCATACTATTGTTGAATATAAAAAGTATGACTTTTCTAGAATGCATTCTTTCAAAAATAGAAATGATTTTTTCAATTATTAGATTTATAAGGTCTTGATTTATTCACTAACTATTTTGATTAGAACCTAAATATATATTAACACATGTCTCAGTTTACAAAAGTCATTGATCTGTGGAAAGTAAATTATTTGTAGCTTGTTTTTTTTCAAAAGACAAAGACGTTCAATTGATTTACAAATAAAATCACTTATATGAATACTTAGCTCTTGTGACTTATATCAAAATTAGTTTTCTTGTATAGGATCCACATTTTAACAACACCATCATTAGCATGAAGGATTGATTCATTGTGAATAACTGAAACAAGCTCATGAAAATTAGGTAGAAATACTGATGAAATAACTTGTTTTATATTCTCTCCTTTATATATTGTAATTTGAGATTGCAAATTAGCCATTTGTTTAATAAATTGATTTCAATACATCACTATATAATCACACTTATGACTATCAAAATAAATATTTTAGAATGGTCTTTATAGTCTCAGCTAAAATAGTGCAACTACATTTGTACTATTACTTTGGAAATTGTTTTTTTTGTTTCAATTTCTAAAGTGAAAATTATTTTTTTTTCAATAAATTTTATAAATTAGTGAAAAGTTAAAGAAACTTATTTGTACATAAATATTGAAAAATATGTAACTCAAAGTTTTCATGATGTAAAAGGAACTTAATTTTTGAATGCTAACTATAACATGATACAAGAAGCTTCTTTGCTGTTTTTTATTGATTTGCTTATAAACAAATAACTCATATATACCATGAACTTTGATTAACATTTTGAGTTAGAAGCTCACTAGCTAAATATTTTAAAAATCTCTGATTTTGGACAAGATGAAAAAATTAACTTACTGTACAAAGTCACATGTCTTCAGATTTTTTTTAACAAGGTGTCAAGGAGTATCAAAGTAAATTCATTGTTTTCATCATCACTAGAATCTACTTCATCAAATACTTCATCAAATAAAAACTGGTAATTATTATTTATTTCACTATTAATGGAAATTTTTTTAGATAACCAAGTGTTATTTTTCTGGAACTTTTCTACAAATTACTTTTTTGTTACACAATATTGATTTGACAGTTCCAGTATAAAATTGTTTTCACACTTTTGTTTTCCATATATTTGATTATTTTGTCTTTTTAAGAAGTATATCAAATGTATTGGACTTTATTTCTCTTAACTCCTTTATAAACCGATTATCACTTACAGGCTCATCTTCATCATCTAGCTAAAAAGGTTTCAAGTCAGATTCATCTAATGCCTTTATGTTAGTTTGTAATTTCTTCCATGTTTATTAATAGTTTCCAAATACTGTATGATACATTTTTTATGTTTAGGTTATACTTGCACATAAAATTATTTTGGGATCCTGAAATTACAATTTCAAAAAAAAAAGTCAAAATAGTTTTTCATAGAAGATGAAATTATTTTACTTAAAACCTGAAATTTTTTGATCACCCAGATTTATTCTTTGATTAAATATACATATAACTGGATACTTTTTTTATTTTCATATATAGAATAAATTCTGTATAAATCTCAAAAAGTCGAAATACCTCAAAAATCCAAAATCAATTTTGAGAACATGTATAGTCTAGATATAGTTAAAGAGAATAGATTGGAAAACATGTTGCAAAGAAAATAAATTATTATAATAATTTCAATAAATTCCTTAAATAAATTTCTTAAATAAATCTCTTAAATAAATTCCTTAATTCTTTAAAAATTACAAAAAAATAATTAAAAATACCTTCTAAATAAAACACTCACTAAATAGTGAGACAAATATAAGTGATGAAAGACTACATTGTCTCTTGAATTGTTCAAGACAAGGTTTCGAATTGTTCAAGGCAAGGTCTTAAATTGTCATTGGCAAGGCTGGTATGAAATATTACAAAATAAAAATTTTGTCAAAGTTTTTTTTTTTTTATGATTTTATTTCTTGGTAAGATACATTTTGTGTGACAAACTTTATTAACTTTATTACTAATAAAAAAAAATTCCTGCATGTGAAAATAATGTAATATATAATCTCAAAATTTCAGTGATGTAATGTCTTTAGACTTTCTACACCATAGTATTTTGAGAATAACTACCTTACTGTTTATATTTCTTTTAATAAATAAGAGTTTAAATTCTTATGTGAAGGTGTTGAGAAATTCTTCGTAATTATTAACTTATTGTTTTCTTCATAATTGCAATGCATAATTACCAACTTATTGTTTTTCTTATAGTTGCTAACAATTTTAGAATCATATAATTTATGACAGTTTGTATAAACAGCTATTCTTAATTTTGGTTGAAAACTTTCTAACATCTTTTTTAACTTAATTCAACAATTAGTTACAGTATATTATTGAGCCAATCATATTGGATGTATTATATTATGTCTAAATAAATTAATAAATTATTTTAATTATTGTTTTTATTATTTTTATGCTCTTTTATGATACTTAAGATCATTCAAAGTTATGAAAATTTTTTCTCCCACATTAACAAATTCAGGAACTTGAACTTGAATTCCACCTTTTATTTCAATAACTTTTTGAGCTGGACCTAATATAAATAATAATATAATAATAATTTGTTTGACATTTACACAGAAATATAATTAATAAAAGATAATAAATTTTTAATACAAACCTTTAGTAGAATGACCAATCTTTGGAGTATCAGATACCACTGTGTATGCATACATCAAAGGTAGACGAATTGTAACAGGCTGATTATCTCCTTCAGATTCTATAAAGGCAACAGTTAAATTCATATTATCTAAAAGTTATGATAAAAGATTTAAAAGATATTAGCATTAATTTCAATAATTTAAGAAGTTATTTCTTAATTAATATATTCTTATTTACCATCTAAAAGTTTTAAAGATTTCTCTCCACCTGATAATAAAGATACAAACATTTAATAATAATAAACATAAATATAATTAATAATCATTAATAAAAAATTTTAAAAAAATACCATCCAATTTATCTGACTCTATTTCAAGTTCTTCATATGTATCCATATTTAAAAGATGTAACATATTGCCATCAGAATATAAAAAATTATAGTTTTTTTCTTTAATAGTTACCACTAATGAAAATTTTTATTAATTTACTTTAAATTACATTAAAATTTACCATTGTACTTTCACATGAAATATCAAACCTTCAAATGAATCATTGGGTTTAACTCGTTCTATCAATTTTTGACCAGTTATTGCATCTTTTAACTCGAACTATCCTACCAATGGATATAAAATAAATAAATAAATAAAAATAAATAAATTATTTCAAAAAGTTAATTTTTTTAAACGAACCTTTGTCGTTGATACACCCCGTCCTGTAAAATGAGAATCTACTTTTGTGACAATGAAATGTCGATCTTTATACTCAATTACATTCCCTTTGGATATATCTCTTGTCGCTGTTTTAAGAGAACGTCGCTTAATAAATAAAAAACATAATTTATTGTCAAAGGACCAGAATTAAGTTTATTATAATTTAGTATAATTTATTTACCGCCACATAATTTAATAAGGGTGCTTTGGTTAAGTATATAAGATTGCGATTAAACGCGAACATTATAATTTGGAGATGAATAAAAAAAAAAAAATTCGAAATCATGATTTAAATCTATTGTCATTCTATAGTCACATCTTTTAATAGTCACCTCACTATATACTTTTTTAATGACATTACGTGTTCATCGTGTTCATCTATTGGATAATCAAGTATTTAACAAGAAAATTTCGCGCTCAATTATTTATTAATACTTTTCAATGGGTAAAGGAGAAGGAATTAAAAACTATTACCAGACAAAGATAGAGGAGTCAGAGTTAGTCATAAATGAAAAGACTCAAAATTTGAGACGTTTAGAAGCCCAAAGAAATGCGTTGAATGCTAAAGGTATATAATAATAATAATAATAATAAAATTAAATCTCTATTTTATTAACAATGTAATTATTGATATTAGTTCGACTACTTCGAGAAGAATTACAACTTTTACAAGAACCTGGGTCATACGTTGGGGAAGTAGTTAAACTTATGGGCAAAAAGAAAGTGTTGGTTAAGGTAATAATAAATATTCCTTTAGAAATGTTTGAAATGGTTTCGAAAATAGGTTTGAAAAATATTTTTTGAAAATATTATTGAAAATATTATATTATTGAAAATATTATTTTCGAAAAAAATGATAAAATAGAATTCTATATTTTTTTCATTAATATTATTTATATGTATTACTTTTAATAGGTACATCCTGAAGGGAAATATGTCGTTGATATTGCTCCAGATATTGACATTGCCAATATCACACCAACTTGTCGTGTAGCTCTTCGAAATGATTCGTATACATTACACAAAATTCTTCCTAACAAAGTTGACCCACTTGTTTCTTTGATGATGGTAGAGAAAGTACCAGATTCTACATATGAAATGGTTGGAGGATTAGATAAACAAATTAAAGAAATTAAAGAAGTAATAGAGTTACCTGTAAAACATCCAGAATTATTTGAAAGTTTAGGTATTGCTCAACCAAAGGTATTGACTTTAACAATTAATTACTTTTTTACAATTACGTATTAATTTTTTTTTAATTTTTTAATTTTTTAAATACACATATATCTAACATAAAATATAAA
Organism: Diversispora eburnea; assembly: GCA_910592015.1. Taxonomy (NCBI): domain Eukaryota; kingdom Fungi; phylum Glomeromycota; class Glomeromycetes; order Diversisporales; family Diversisporaceae; genus Diversispora; species Diversispora eburnea. The sequence continues at coordinate 55,403 of CAJVPK010000075.1, read as the reverse complement.
TAAAATATATAGGGTGTTTTACTTTATGGTCCTCCTGGAACTGGAAAGACTCTACTAGCACGTGCAGTAGCTCATCATACAGATTGTAAATTTATTCGTGTTTCTGGTTCTGAGTTGGTCCAAAAATATATCGGAGAAGGGAGTAGAATGGTTAGAGAATTATTTGTTATGGCAAGGTTCTATATATTTTACATTTATTTATTTGAATTTTTTTTTTTTTTTTTTTTAAATATATACAATAAAATTACTTTGTATTTAATAAATGATTTTAATATAATTAATTTACTTTTCAGAGAGCATGCTCCCTCAATTATTTTTATGGATGAAATTGATTCAATTGGATCTTCACGTATAGAATCTGGTTCTGGAGGTGGGGATTCAGAAGTACAAAGGACAATGTTAGAATTGCTTAATCAATTAGATGGATTTGAACCTACTAAAAATATAAAGGTAAAGAGAGATATATAAAGGTTGATTATTTTTAATTAATTTTTATAAGAAAATATTATTAATTAATCTTTTAAATAATGATATAGGTCATTATGGCGACTAATCGAATTGATATACTTGATCCTGCACTGTTACGACCTGGTAGAATTGATAGGAAAATCGAATTTCCACCACCATCTGAAATTGTATATATTAATTTAAATAATTTATAATATTTTATTAAAAATTAAATTATTTTATCAAACTTTGATAATAATCTATGTAATTTTTTAAAAGGCTCGCGCAGATATTTTAAAGATTCATTCACGTAAAATGAATCTAACTCGAGGTATTAATCTACGTAAAATTGCTGAAAAGATGACAGGTTCTAGTGGTGCAGAAGTCAAGGTAATTTAAGATCTACACGAATATTATGTATAAATATTTATATATAAATTATATTATAAATAATTACATAATATATTACTTTTGATAGGCCGTTTGTACGGAAGCAGGTATGTACGCGTTGCGAGAACGACGTGTACATGTAACTCAAGAAGATTTCGAAATGGCAGTAGCAAAGGTTATGAAGAAGGGAGAAGAGCAAAACGAAAGTTTACGAAAACTATGGAAATAAAATAAAAAATGAATCTCACACGTAAGTTATAGAAATGATCACGCACACAATGGTTTTGAAAAAGAGTGTTAATTATTTGGTAAAATAGAATTGATATGTTTTAAAATAAGGCAATGAATAATTTAAATTATTAATTAGTAAATTAATCATTAAATAATGAATAATGATAATTATTTTTATTTGTTTGAATAATAATTAAGAACTTAATATATCAATAAGCTATTAATACTTTGAGAGAAATTTTAATACTATATTATATCTCAATCCCAAAGATACTCTGAATAGAAATTTCGACAGCAATTTGAACTCCCTTAAGTTCCACGAGTTTATGAAAAATATGAGGAATTTGATCAATCAATTGATATTCGTCTAATTTTCTCCCTATAAAAATATCAATTTTAATTTGAGTAGATAAAAAGCATTTTTTTTTTAAATTATTGATAAAAAAAATAAAAAAAATTATTCACATTTACTAGGCATTTGAGCAAATAACTGGACATCAGGTTGAACGTGACCAGATGGTGTGATATTTAAATTCCAAAGAAGAATTAGTTCAGGACTAATTTTTTGACTAATACATAACGAAAAGTAAAGTATTCTTAATAAGATAATTCATAATTCAATTCATAAGATAATTCATAATATATCTTCATAATATATCTTCAGATAATTTTCATAGAAAAATTAACAAACCAGTTATCCGAAAATTTTAATATTGAATTTGTGCCAACAAAATTTGCTTTCGTATCTTTTGATTTTAAATAATTTCGTTGTAGTGAATTTGTTAAACGCGAATATTTTTCTCTCAACGCGTTAAATAATAATGTGCGTTGATGATTAAGTCGCGCATATTCAATGAATCCTTTAAAAAATGCGTGTAAATTTCTGGCAAGCTCTACACTGATAAAGATTTTTTATTTTTTTTTTTAAATACATATAAAAATACGAACGATATAATATAACCAATATAACTACCGAAAAAAAAGAAAAACCACAAAAATTTAAATAAGAAAAAACCTTTCTATGAAATCCCCTATTTCTCGCCTACAACTAGGATTAACCTTAACTTTGAGATTAATAATGCAAAGTTCATGTTCGTTTACGTCGAATTCAACTTCGAAATAAAAATCGTATGTGACTCCTGAAATATTATATTTTCTGAAGGAATCTAAGACAATTCAAAAAATTAAAAAAAAAAAAAATAAATTATTTTGTATTTAAAATAAATATAAATATATAAATATACAATAAGAATTACATACCTTGATAACCTTCTGTACTGAATAAATGGCTATTGACGCGTGTCAATTTAACTTTTGAGTATATTTCTAAATATTTTAACTGAAATAAACAAAATAAATAAATATAAATTTACGGTAAAAAAAATCAAAAATAAAAAAAATGAAAATAAAAAAAAAATAAAATATACTTTAAATTACCACATTAGCGTTTGTTCGTAGTCTTAAAAAGATAAAATAACATAAAAAATATAAAAAATTACGTAGAGAATCAATAAACGAACTAAAATTAAAGTAAAAGTCTGCGAAAATGAAAAACGTGATAGTACACTGGATGTTCATTGATAAGTTGTTGGCGAGTAGGTAGATCTTCAATTTCGTGTTCGTTATTATTATTATTATTCTGTTCAAGTCCAATATTTTCATCAGAAATTGACATTAAGCTGTATTCGTCAGCTAAAGTATCTAGAGTTTGCTCAAATGAAGTAGACATTTTACGTGATGGAAATTAGAAAAGTTGTTAGTGTTGAGGTTTGAAAGAAACTAGAAAAAGCGTTTTGAGGTTGAGGTTTGGAACGTGTTGACGTTTTATATAAACATTTTTTTTAAAAAAATTCTATTGGCTTTTCTTCCAGTGACCAATCATAAATTCTATTGGTTGAATATAAATATCAAAAACGAAACTTTTATCCTATAGATAAAGATAATCTATTAACCGTGAAATTCTTAGAAAATTTCTATATCAAGTTAAATAAGTTTTTATGTTTTTTATATTAATAAATAAATAAATATATAAGCATATACATATGTTTAAAATATTATATAAATAACGTGTCAATATATATTATTGCCAATTTCAGAATAATTAATCGTATTTAAAAGTATATCGCCATACTAATATACCTAATGAAACGAACTAATTAAGTAATTAATAAAAATAATAAAGAATATAATAAAGAGAATATAAAAATAATTTAATAATAATAAAGAAATATAATAATTGTTGTTGTTGAGAAAAAAAAATGAAACAATCATGCAGATATCAAATTTAGTATAATTGTTTTCTTTACTTTTAATAGCATATATTTAATGTATTAAATACAAGAAAAATTGGTTGGAAAAAATTCTAAAAAAGTTAAATTCTATTCTTAATATCGTAATGATGATGCAACTTGTTGGCTAAAAAAATGTAACTATGACGAAAATTTGTGATGAATTTGAATTTTCATAGCATATATGATTGTGATTATTTCGAACAAGACATATGAATATGATGAATAGTTTATATCTCGATAATTTTTAAGGAATAACAGAAAAATCCAATGAAATAAACTATTTTCATGACATTGTCGCAATATTGTATATTCATTATATTATTTATTATATTTTAAAAATGTAAATTGAAATACCCCGAATGAAAGAATAATGGTAAATTCTGTAATACCCTAAATGTAAATTCGATGTCAAAGCACACGAAGGTGACACGAAAATGCACAGACCATTTTTGTATCGTATAAAAAAAAAATAATAAGTTATGCTCTAAGATAATATAAGATAATATAAGATTAAAGTTTATGCAAATCTATTGTTTTATTGTTTTTATTGAATTTCATAGTTTTAATTTCATTCTTAATTAATTATTTTAATTATTCTACGATGCATTATTTATTCCTCTTTTTTTTTTATTGTTGATTTATTTGTTACTTTATTATTATTAATATCGAGGAAAAATAAGATTTCCTTTTTTGGGGGCACAGTTGATTTTGAAAAAGTGGTAATTTCATATAGCAAGTATTCGCGTTTCACATTCCCACATGTACAATTTAACCTCATTTTTGAGATGTCGTTACACTTGATCAATCATTATGATGTAATTGTTTAAATATTTAAATAATTAAAAATTCCTTTGCTTAAATACCACTACTGTTTAAAAAACAAAAAAAAAGACAGGTTAATTTCGTTTAATTTCCTAAAATAAAAAAAAAAAACGCCTATAAATACGAACCTTTTTTCTCTCGTCTCTCTCCTTAATTTATAAACTTTAATGCGACTACGTTTAAAATTACTCCTGATATTATTAGTTACAATAAAAAAAAAACTTTATTCGAAATTACTGCCTTTTTTGAAATTTTATTATGAATTCGAACAGTGATTCTTGGAACATTCTAAGCAATGATGGTAAAATTATTATATTATTCTTTATCATTAATTGTTATTTGTTTTCATTTTATTTATATCGTTTATTTTTTTCAATCAACTAATTATCCTTATTGTTATTGTTTATTTCTTTCCTTTTTTGTTCTACAGAGAACTCCAGTCTTTTGTTAGTAGAATACCCAGGTATTGAAGGACTTACTTTTTTCCAAAAGGGGGAGGTGCCAAAAGAGGTGACCGCTTTGACTATTTTATGCGTTCACACTCGTCTCTTTCTTCCCTCCTTCCTCCTTCCCCCTTCACCAACCAACAATGAATATATTAACACGGCCGATTTCTCCACGTCGGAATAATTTCAGATAACGGTGACGGAAATCCTTCCATCGTTACAGAACAAGAAGCTTTTTCCATATCACCGGTTGACAATCCGATTTATTATAACATAGCACCAAGTGATACGGTTATAACAGGATCTGAAGTACAAGACTCAACTAATTTTTCCGTATCGTTAACAGACAATACATTATCACCAGTAATAAATAACACTATTAGACTCCGTAAACGACCAAGACAAGAATCTAACAATGATGATAATTCCGATGAGAAGCGACGAAAATTTCTCGAAAGAAACCGGATAGCTGGTAAAAAAAAAAAAAAAAAAATTTTTTTTCCTTTATAATCAATTTTATTTAATTTAATTTAAAATAATTTTAAAATTTTATTATTAATAAAATTTTATTAATATAGCATCAAAATGTCGTCAAAAGAAAAAAGCTGCTATGGAAGATCTTATGAGTAAATCCGATTCTTTAGAAACTGATAACAATTTACTTAAAACCCGGGTTAACGAACTTCGAGAAGAATTATTATCTTTGAAAGATCAATTACTCCGCCACGAGAATTGTTCATGTAACATAATCCAAGAATACATAGTAAAGTATTATCGACAGCAATAAAATCGTTAATAATTGTTAAGTAATTATTGGTTTAAATTCGAATTCGCGTAATTGATTGATCACGGAACGATAATTTATTGTTCACATTTTTAGGTGCTTGTATTATTTTTATATTATTTCTTTTATATTTAATAAAATTTAATAATAATAAAAAAGTTATAAAATTTCAACAAAAAAAAAACAAACAATTAAAACCACCACTAACCACCCGAACCAATTGAAATACAATTAATACAATTTTATGTTTTGAATGCAATAGATAAATATAAATAAATAATAAAATTTTATCTAAAAAAAAAAAAATCAAGAAAGAAATTTATGAAATTTATGAAATTACAGTGTTTCCCAACCCATCAGCATATTGAAATTCATGAGAATTTTCATGTTCATACATATCCAACGCAATTTCACAACTTTCCTTAACAACTCTTTCCTGATCATTCTTGAATTCTTTTAATACTGGTAAACATTCAGGGGTTGCAATAGATCCTAAAGCTTCAGCAGCTTCATGTCGAACCATAGATAATTCATTCACATTTTTCAATGTTTCAATTAAAAAAGGTACACTAGTCGGATTTTGCATTTGTCCTAATACATAAGCGATCTCATGCCTAAATAAAGCAGATGATGGATCATTTAATCCTTGAGAGAGTATCATGACGGCATCTGTTGTTCCTAAATTTCGTAATGTAAACATTGCACGATAACGTTCAAATAAAGGTAAATTGGTATTAAGAAGGATATCACGTAATTCTGAAACTGATTGAATTTTCGTGTTTGCTGGTGCAGGATCAATTGAAGTATATACACTGTTAATGATTGTGGATAATTGTGGATGATTTACGTAAAAAATTTGATCAAGTCGAAAGAAAATGAAAGAAAATAAAAGAAATTAATAAATAAAATTCATAATAACCTCGTCTGATTTTTTTGATTTTCCGGAATTTCTTTATTTCTCTCATACTTAATTTTTGTTATAGCCAATTCACATGTTTGTCGAACAACGTCATGCTCATCATGCAAATATTCTTCAAGAATATTTAATGACGATGGATCACCGATGGCACCAAGAGCCTCAGCTGCCTGTTTTTTTTATAAAGAAATTGGAATGATAATAAAATTTAATAATTTACATATATAAAATTTTAGAATTCATAATATACCTCGTGCCGAACCATTGGGTCTTCTGTTTTATCGGTTAAAACTGTATTAAGTATTGGAATTGCGTATGGATTTTTTATTTGGCCCAATGCAAAAGCAAGTTCGTGTTTAAGTAATGCAGAATCATCCTTGAATGCTATTATTTTAAAATAATAATAATAATAATAATTTGCAAGCTCGTAAAGGTTTTTTTTTTTCGAAATAAAGATTATCGGAAATCACAATATAAAAACTATCACAAAAATTAAAATTTAATATACCTTTAGCAAGGATATCAATACTTTTAACATCGGCAAGGTTTTTTAAAGTAAAAAGGGCACGAAACCTTTTATGCAATGATATTTGACCATTCTTGTTTGTAATAATGGTTTCTAAATTTTCGTAAGTAGCGGGAATCATGAAAAGTCGATATTTGTGAATATAAATAGATGGATCATCACGATTATCCACAATTTTTTTTTTATATAAAAAAACGAAAGTATCTTAAATCACATATTTGAACAATGAGCACACAAACTTATGAAGCCGAAACTTTTCGTAAATTACAACCACAGGAATACTTGCGTAAATTTCTACTAAAGGAAGTTAGACCTGATGGTCGAGAACTAAAACAATTTCGCCAAACGACAGTTAATTTAGGTAATAAAATATATATATATATATTCATTAATTATTAATAATTTAAATATTATATTTTTAACAATTAAAAAAATATTTTAATTTAACAGGTTGTATTTCAACAACCAATGGCTCTTCCTTGGTTCGAGTAGGCAATACAACTGTTGTATGTGGTATAAAAGCCGAAGTATCAATACCAAGACAAACTTCCATCAAAGAAGGATATTTAGTACCAAATGTAGAATTATCTCCAATGTGTTCTCCTAAATTTAAACCTGGTCCACCTAGCGAACATGCACAAGTGTTAAGTGAAAACATAAATAGATTATTAAAAAGGTAATATATATATATATATGATAATAATAATAATAAATAATAATAATAATAATAATAATTAACAATAATTTCTGATAATTTTTTGTATTTAAAATTTTTTTTTAATCGATTCATTAATTAAACAATATAAAAAAAATGTCAAATTACGCATTTAGTGCATCAATATTAGATTTGAATACTCTTTGTATTCATGAAGGTGCGGCCGTTTGGGTTTTATATGCAGATATAGTTTGTGTTAATTATGATGGAAATGTATTTGACGCATGTGTTATTGGATTAATAACTGCATTATCTAATGGTAAGCTAATTCTTATTTCTCGAATATATGAAATAATTCATTATTATAATTATCGTTATCCCGAAATTTGAAAATTAATTATTCAATTGTTATTTGATGTAATTATAGTAAAACTTCCTAAAGCAACTTTCATAGAAGAAGAAGGCTTGGTTAAAGCTACAGAAGAACTATTAATTCCTCTTAATCTTTCCAGATTACCATATCCGGCAACTTTTTCAATATTTGATGGGTAAGTAAAAAAAGAAATAATTTTATTTTTTATTTATTTTTTGATGAAATTTTTTTCCGCGTATTATCAAAAAGTTTTGTCATGACGAATAAGAGGTCACAGGCAATATTTCTTAGTCGATCCAACCGAAGTAGAGGAATCAGTAGCACACGAAGTAATAACTATTATTTGTGATGAAGCGGGACAAATTTGTACAGTATGGAAGGTAGGAGGAATTTCGTGTACGCCGAAACATTTAAAAAAATGTATTTCTATTGCTCGAGAAAGATACGCTGAAATTGCGGCGATAGTAGAAAACGAAGAAAAATCAAATCAAATCAAATAATCTGATTTAATATAGATATAATAAAATATATATATATATACAGTATATTTATATATTCAGCGAATATACGAGCATATGGAATAAATACATTACATTATAAACAAATATTTTTGTTTCTTATTCAAACCCGAAATTATTCAATAAAGTAACTTTTAAAATTTTCGCTTTACCCAATGATATCATTGTCATGATTATCATGTGACGTGAACTGAACTTATAACTATTTTTTTTTTTAACTTAAATCGTCATCGCCGCACTTTTTCTCATAAAATGATTTCCGAGAATGAGAACGAAATGAAAATTCTTACTAATCCTAATTCCAGTAATTCTAGTAACCTAAATAGTAGTAGTAGCAATTGTCCTAATAGTTCTAATAGTTCTAATAGTTCTAATAGTTCTAATAGTTCTAGTAATTCTGATAGTTCTAGTAAAAACTTAAATTCTATTGACCCCGAAAATTTAAAATTTTCACCTTTTGATAGTTTAAAAATTTCTTCCACTAAAGCACTTCAGACAATGAATGAAAGAGATTCATGTCCTATCTGCAAAAAATCCGTGAAATTTTATTGTTATATATGTTTTGTGCCAGTTGGCTGTCATATAAATGAAATTCCAAAAGTGAAATTACCAATAAAAGTTGATGTGTGGGCTTATTTTATTATATTTTTGTGAATTTTTATTTTTTTTAAAAGAAAAAAAGAATGATTAACTTAGATGATTTTATTCATTTATTTTATATATTTAAGAATTAAACATCATCGCGAAAACGATGGTAAATCTACGGCAGTTCACGCAAAGATTATTGCATCAGAAGATGTAGAAATTTATTCTTATTCACAAATGCCCAAAATTGAAAATCCTGATAGGGTTTTATTACTTTTTCCTTCCTCGGTAAAAAAAAATCTCTAATTATGATCTAATGAATAATCTAATGTTCAAATGTATTAAATCAAATGTTAAAATAATATTAATAATATTTATAATACAATAATATTTAGGAATCTCAAACTTTGCAAAATATTCCTCGTTCATCATTTGATAAACTTTTAATAGTTGATGGTACTTGGCGTCAAGCATCAAGTATGGCAAAAATTAATCCGGAATTAAAGAATGTTCGAAGAGTTATTATCAAATCACAAAAAACTTTATTTTGGAGATATCAAAATAGGGATGAAAATCATCTTGCTACAATAGAAGCTTTATATTACTTTTTGAAGGAATATTATGAAACTTATGAAATCACTCCAGAAATTAAAAGTAATACAAATAATATAAATAATAATATAGATAATAATGCAAATAATAATGTAAATAATAATTCAAATAATAATGCAAATAATAATGCAAATAATACTGAGGAAATTAAAGAAGATTATTTTTATGATGGAAGATATGACAATCTATTATGGTATTTTAAATACTTTTATGAATTTATTCAAGAAACATATAGAAAACAAAAAGGGAAGAAACATTTTACTTCTAGGCAAAGAGCTGGATACATTAAATATGAATAATATTTATACCCAATTATTGCATAATTAATAAATTATAATCTATTTATAAATATTTTAAATATCATTATCTATTCAAGTTGAAAAATCTCTTTTAAAATTCTAATTGTGTCATTAGGATTATTAACAGAATGTCCTGTAACTAAAGGATGAACATAAATTTCATAATCATTACCACCCTATAAATAAAAGTTATCCAGAAAAGAGTTATTATTATTATTATTAACAAAAATATCAACAATAATCAAAAAATCAAATTTCAACCAACTTTATAAGTTTTATCTCCAAAAAAGTGAATTGTTTTAAATCCTTCTGTTCCCACATGTTTGAGACAATAAGTTTTATCCCAACCTGTTGGAAATACATCAAAAGATATTTGTCCCCCTTTAAAAAATTAAAAAAATAAAAATGTTAACAAATAGATAGATATATAAATAAATAAAAATATATAAATGAATATAAAAATATTCTTAATACCAATTGAAAATGTTAGAGAATAATCGGAAAAGGTTTCTTTTAAACAGTCAACAAATTTGGGACGAATACGATGAATCTGTTAAATAAATAAAAAAGTTAAGTAACTTGAAATAAATAAAACTTTATTGAATAAAATAATAAAATAAATAAAAATTTCTTATATTACCTTATCGTATTTTTCAAAGTCATTACGTTCTTCAATACTAATAATAATCAGAAATCAGAATACAAGGAATAACAAAGAATACAAGAGTTTAAGAATTCAGGAATTCATCATAAATAATTACCTGCAGTTACGTCCAATTGGTGATACATTGATCATTCCATTTCTAAATTCAACAAAAGTTCCACTAAAATAGATGTCAATAAAAATTTAATATTTAATCAATCTGAAAAATAATAATAATAAAAAAAAAATTTAAATTAATTTACCGTTTCTTTGGAATGTCAAGTTTAGCGATATATCCAAGAATAAAATTAACCAACGTTTTATATTTCTCTTCTCCGATCCATCCAATAAAACTCTATTAATTAAATAAAATTTTTTAATAATTTTATAAGTTTATTTACTGAATAATTTAAGGAAAGAAGATTGAACCAACTTGAGAAGCCAATTGATTTCCTAATTTATATGCAGTAAGACCATTTTCAGAAAATGCATAATCAAAATCTTCGATAACTATATTTTCATAAATGAATAATAAATTTAATAAATTTTTAATAACGCATATATATGTAAAAAAAAAATATGTAAAAAATATTTATTTACCACTTTCACCAAGTTGTTCTTTCTGTTTACTAAGGTCAGAACCACCAACAAAACCAATAACCACTTTTTTTCTTAGTTTTTTAAGTATTTCCACCATTTCCTCAGTTACAACCTATATTATAAGAAATTGTTATATGAGAGAAATGAATAAATAAATGGAATTTTATGAATTGACAACTCTCACCCTACGAGCGGGAGTCAATGTACCATCTACATCAAATAAAACAAGCGTATCAGGTTTTTCACGGTCTTGCCAATCTCCCATTTTGTTTAAAGAAAAAAATATATATTTGTAAGAAAAAGATTTGATAAAATATTTATGTTAGATGCATATTTATGCAAGTTGATTGATGAAATTGCATTTACATCATTTTTGTATCGTGTTCGCGTAAATTTTATGTAACACAATTCAATTTCAAAAAAAAAAATCAGCTATAAAAAGGTTTTTCTTTTCATTTTCTCTATTTCTCCGTAAAGAAATTGGTATGAATAAGTAAAAAATCGTTCTTATTCATTACTGTATAAAAAAAAACAATGATCTTGCCACCAGTTCAACATGGCGCGACTGTTCTTAATCGAGAATTTTTTCGACGTGTAATTGAAGTCCTGGGAATACGCGTACCAATAAATTCTATTTCGAAATTTCTTAAAATATTGAATAAGTAAATTTTATTTTTTAATTAATACATATTCCTTCGTATATACATTATTGATTTTTTTTTTTAAAAAAAAAAAATAGAGATTTATTCAATCAACCAAAACTAAGAAATGTTGTTGAAGATCCTGAATCAAAGTCAACTAAAATAATTTTATTGAATCCTAAATTTAATAGTTTAGGTACTGTCTAGGTATCATTATTTGGATAAATTTATTAAATATGAATTATTTATTTTATTTTTTTTATATAATAATAATATTTTCATATTCAATTATTCAATTAATATTAGAACTCGATGGATTATCTCAAGAAGTTAATGAATTAATTAATAAAGAAGGACTTGATGTAATTCATCATTCAATTGAATTGAATTATGATTACTGGGGTGCTGGTATTTATATTATAACATACATTATATATTAGTATATTATTTTCGAAAAAAATCAAAAATTAAAAAATTTTGTAATATAAAAAATAAAAAATAAAAGAGAATATCGTATATTAATTAATTTATTTATTTATTTTTATTTATTTAATTTATTACGATGATTTTAACAAAAAAAAATAAAAAGATGAAATACTCAAAGCTATTTTACCCGAGGAAGTTGAATCCCCATCATCGTTTACTCAAGTTGGTCACATTGGTAAAAATTCATCACAATATTTACATTATATATCTTCTTTATTATCTTATCATTTTTAGCGTTAATCATTATGGTTATTCAACAGCCCATATGAATTTACGTGATGAATTTCTTCCTTGGAAATATATTATTGGACAAGTGATTCTTGATGTAAATATATTTCTTAATTTTTTTTTGAATTAATTTGATTTGATTTGATTTATTTGTTACGAGAGGAAAGTCAAGTAAAAAAAAAATAACTTAAAGCTCAAACAATTAATATAGTAATTAATATTTTTAATTTTTTTTTCTTAGAAAAATCCCAAGATTACTACAGTTGTCAATAAAACTGATATAATTGATTCAACTTATCGATGTTTCAATATGGAGATATTAGGAGGTGAAAATAATTTGATGGCTGAAGTGAAAGAAAGTAATTGTAGATTCCGATTTGACTTTTCCCAAGTATATTGGAATTCGAGATTAAATACTGAACATGAACGATTAATTAAAATGTTTAAAAAAGGGAATTATATTTGTGAGTTGTTTTTTTTTTTACCAATTAAAATTTAAAATGAAATTTCCAATTTTTTTTCTATTTTCTTATTACAATATATCAATTTATATTAATTCTAATTTTAGGTGATGTTTTTGCGGGTGTTGGACCATTTGCAATTCCTGCTGCTAAAAAAGGATGCATTGTATATGCAAATGATTTGAATCCCGCTTCTTATAAATATTTAGCAGAAAATATATCTTTAAATAAGGTATTCAATTTTATATATATTATTTATATTATTTATAATATTGCATTTTTTTTTTGTTTATTAAATTATAATATGCTCATTATTGCATGTATATGTTTTTGTAATGGAATAGGCGAATGATAAAATTTATCCTTATAATTTAGATGGAAGACATTTTATTAAAAAAGCAGTACAAGATTTAGAAATCACGTTTAATAATTCTAATGAGAAGAATGAAAAGAATGTGACTGTTACTGTTGCTGATTCCACTTGTTTAGAGACTTCAACAATCAATTTTCAAACTTTTGATCATTTCATTATGAATTTACCGGCAACTGCTATAGAATTTTTGGGTAAATATTAATTTGACTTACAAACACATATGTGAAATTCTTTTCTTATTTATTTACTACTATTTCCTAGATTCATTTAGAGGTTTATATAAAGGGAAAGAATCTTTATTTGAAGCTTCATCAATGGATTTACCAATGATTCATTGTCATTGTTTCTCAAAGAGTGAGACACCCGAAAAAGAACTATTAGAAGTATGTTTGTATATTATTTTCATTGGGAATTTTCTCTATTATGTTCTGTATTATAATTCTTAGATTCTATATTAACATTTTTTCAATCTTATCAATATTCTCAATATTCTTGATCTTTTATAATATATATATATATATATAGCGCATAAATGCAAAATTAGAGGATTCATTATCACCTGAATCTTATAAAATTCATTTCGTTAGACAAGTAGCACCAAACAAAAATATGTTTTGTTTTAGTTTTCGATTAAGTAGAGCTGTTGCTTTTTCCCAGGAAAGGTAAGTGATCTATATCTCTATACCTTTATCTACCTGACTATCTGTATATAATATTTTTAATCCCCCCTTTTTTACTGATAAAACACACATTTACGTTTACAATTATTAGCTGTAAACGTAAACAGGATGAAGTAGATATTTCATCACAAATAGATAATAATAAGAATAATGATAAAAAAGATGGCAAAGATAATAACAATGAATTATTATTATTAAATCAAGTACCATCAACTAAAAAGATTAAATTAAAAGACGAAAAAAATAATTAATATTTTATTTAATTTGACACTCAATTATGTACCTTATTATTTATAATAATTATTAAAATGTAAAACTCTAAAATAAAATGTCCTGAACAATCAGTTTTGGGTATTGAACCCACAACTTCTCGATACCTTCAACATTGTTAATAATTACTTATAATAATGAGTATTTTTTTTAAAAAATAAAAAGAATGGTATTTCATATCGGGCTCCAGCGGGAATTGAACCCACGACCTCTCGCACCCAAAGCGAGAATCATACTACTAGACCATGGAGCCAATATGTATATCAAACAAATTAATTTCTATACAGCTCTCTATAATCAGATCATCGGGACAAGCATATTTGGTGATCAAGAAAATTGTGATTATAAAAAATTGTGATTATAAAAATTCGGTCTTCATAACCAATATACATAAGTGGGGATTATAATATATATAATAATTAATTTTGTAAAAATATATATTATTTATTTATATAATAATTAAGGTTTATTTTATTAAAACATATATTATTTATTTTATATTTTAAAAGGAATATGTAAGAGTTGAGTTCTCTTGATATAGAAATTTATAGAGTGTAAGCTCTCACTTTGTAAAAATAAACAAAGTAAATGGATTTATTAGCATCAACAATAATTCCTAACTTCATAACAAGTGAAAAACAAGAATAAAACAATTCCAGAAAAGAAAATATCTCTCTTTTCTTTATTAGAAATTCTCATGTTTTATATAACAATACATTATTAATAATGATATAATAATGAAATAATAATTTTTTTGTTCCAGTGAGGCCTTGCCTCAAATTTATTGATTAAAAAAGAGAAAGTCTTTTACATTATTTACATAATACAAAATGCACAACTTATTCTAATAACTTGAAAAGATGAGACTCAAGTCAACACTAGTCAAATACAAAAGAATCACTGAACCAAATGGTAATTCCTATATTATAGATTAGCTAAAAATCAGTAAAATTAACCACCCTATTGCATCCTATATTATAAATTAGCTAAAATTAGAATTCCTTTTCAGTATGGCAACTTTTTGTATTTGACCTGTGTAACTTATCAAGACATGTCTGTAACCTAACACCTGACAAGTAAACTTGTCCTCAACATATTAAGGTTCTGCTAAATAACCTAGTTTATAAAAGAATCACTATATCAAATGGTAATTCCTATATTATAAATCAACTAAAAATTGATAAAAATCAACCATCCTATTGAATCCTATATTATAAATTAGCTAAAATTGGAATTCCTTTTCAGTACAACAATTCTTTTGTATTTGACTTGTGTATAATTCTGTTCAATTAATTAAAATATTAAAAAACCTATCTATATATTTATATTTTACCACATTACTACAATGTTTTTAAATATTCTATTCTGCTTCTAGATATTAGTACTACTATTATTATTGTTATTTATATTTGTAAAATTTACAACATTTGTATTGCTTTTTAAGTATACCTTCCTTTTCTTATTATTTTTGATATTATTATTTAACTTCCATCTCTTTACTTCCTTACACCTTTGTGTTCAAATTTTTTTCTATATGTATACTTTAAATTTTTTCATAATTACTTGTATGCAAATGGAATAATATAAAATAATGTAAATTAATGTAAATCAAAATATATATAATAAAATAATATAATATGAGATAAATAAAATAAAATAAATGTATTATGTTTAAGTATAGTAAAAATTGAAATAAAATTTGTTTTTATTTTTTCCTATATAACAGTAATCTTTTATAATAAATTACTAGATAAAATTTTATTATAATTATTATTATCAGATAATTGTTCTTCATATCTAATTAAAACTTTCAATGATTTTTTTAATATTTTCATGACATATATATATTATGAGAATATTAAAAACATTACTCTTCAATGTATTAATAATTCTTTGGAAAATAAAAGTAATTCTTCTTTTTCTTCTTTAGAATTTGAAAATAAATTTTTCAACTTTTTTTTTTTATTGTTGAAGCATAATGTAAGACATTTAATGAACATGTAAAATAACTATGGTTGGCTCAATTAATTATGTCAGTTAAATTTCATTTCAATTTAATTACACTAGTCAAATTCCAGTTCAATTATATCAACTAAACATTAACTTAATTTAACTATATCAAGCTTCACTATAATTTTTAAAATTTTTTTTCTTAAAATAAAAACACCTTTCCTTAAAAAACAAACACGTCAACTCAAAATAGTAATAATTTAATACACATTGACTCAAAATAACAATAACTTAATAAATTTTGATATTACAATATATCATATTGTAACTAAAAATCAGAACTTTCAATCTATTATAAAAATATTATAGTAAAAAATCTCACAGGTCAAATACAAAAGAATTGCTATACTGAAAAGAAATTCTAATTTTTGCTGATATATAATATAGGATATAATAGAACAGTTAGTTTTTACTAATTTTTAGCTGATCTATAATATATGAATTATTATTTAATATAGTAATTCTTTTATATTTGACTAGTATCTCTTCTTATAATATAAAATCAATTTGAAATTAAATATAAATCCAATTATTTTTAAATATTAAAATCAATTATTCAATAAATTTTATAATTGCACATGTTATCAGTTCTAATCTGTATAGTATAGTGACTAGTGTATCAGAATCTTATTATAAAGTCAATAAATTGATCCCAAATATATGTATAAACAATAATCTTTTCATAATTCAAAACTTAATTAGATATCAACCAGTTTCTTGCTTAAATAAATGTGACAATCTAATTTAGATATTATCTATACATTTTCAGACATTATATATAACATTCACAAATTGAATATGTGAATTAAGGCATTGGACTCACATGAGATAACTAGTGTTTAGATAAGTCAAATTCAATTTTTGAGATATTTGCCATATTAATTAATGAGGAAAAGTAATAAAGGATATAAAAATTTATGTGGTTATTACTTAGTTACAAAGGTGTTTGTGACAGACAGCTTAGATTATACATGTTTTCAAAATTAATTTCTGATTTTTGAAGTATTTTGTCTTTTTGATATTTACTCAGAATTTATTCTATATATAGAAGTAAAAAAAATATCTAATTAAATGTATCTTTAATTAAGGAATTTATCTAGATAGTTAAAAAATTTTCAGTTTTATGTAAAATAATTTGTCTTCTATAAAAAACTATTTTAATTTTTTTTCCAAAATTGTAATTTTAAATCTCCTAAAATAATTTTATGTACAAGTATAACTCAAATACTTCTGGTGAAAAGTAGTACTAACTTTTTAATTTTATATTCTCTGTACTGTGCAGTTACAGTCTTTTGTGAAATTTATGTTATAATGATATTTCAATACAAATTTATTAGTTTACTTCAATTTTCTGTTCAGATCACTATAGAAGGTTATAACCTGAAATTATAAAAGATAATATCTTATTGGTCTAGTGTGTGAATAACAATTTGAAAAATATTTCTAGAGATTTTCATGTGATGACTAAATTCATATAGTATCATAGAATTACAAATGAAGGTTGACTCTTCATACAAAAAAAAATAAAAATTTCAATTAGATTCAATAGATATAAAACTAAATACCAACTATTTTATAGAAAATTTGTAGTTAAATATATTATTTACAACTTTAATTATGTTCATTTTTTATAGTTATTAGTCAAATTTTAAACTTTACTTAAATATAAGTTGAAATAATTAAAATTTATTAAAAATAAAAAATAGGTTGACAATAAATTTTTAATTGTTACAATTAGGATTGTTAAAAGTCAAACTGAACTGAATTGAATTTAATCAATTTGAAGCTAAGCTAATAGGATCAATGAGTTAATAAAATCAATAAGTTAATAGAGTTAAATAGTAAAAAATTAAAAAATTTTATATATAAAATTATATTTTTGATTTCATTTATAATTTATAAAATATAAAGTAATTTTTTAATAAGATATTTCTATAATAGATAGAAAGACTTTATTTTGACTATAAAATGATATATGTTTTATCTTTGTAATATTAATATCTGTTAAGTTATTACAATTTAAAATCAAATTGTTTATGAAAATTTATAAACAAATTCTATTAACTTTAAATTTTAATATTCAACAAATACTAATACTACAGAAATGAAACATATATTATCTTGTAATTAAGGTTTTTCTATCTATCATAAAAATATCTTATTAAAAAATTGCTTTATATTTCATATACAGGTTGAAATATTATAAATATGTGCATGATAAATGTGCATATTTATTATGTACATATCTGGCATCTGATATCTGCTGATTTATAATATTTTAACTTGTAATAAATCATTAGTGAAATTAAAAATATAATTTTATATACAAAAATTTTTAAAAATTTGTAATTTTTTATCATCAACTCCATTGACTCCATTGATTTCAATGACTTAGTTTTAAGTTAATTAGGTTCAGTTTGATTCAGTTTAACTTTTTAACAACCTTAGTTATAATTTTACAGTGGCTTACAATATATAAAAATATTTTTTCACTTATGAACCATTAAAAATGACATTAAATAACTTAGATTACATTATTTATAAAATTTATAAATCTATTTTTTAAGAATTAAAGAAATACACTAGTTAAATACAAAAGAATTACTGTATCAAATGGTGATTCCTATATAAAAATTTGAATTCCTATACTTTAGATCAGCTAAAAATCAATAAAAATCAACCATCCTATTGCATCCTATATTATAATTAGTTAAAATTGAAATTCCTTTTTGATATAACCTATTTTTTGTATTTGACCTGTGATAATTGATAATTATAACTTTTAAATTAAATTAATTACCATTTTTTAAATTCTTAAAGGTCTGCAAATTTTATAAATAATATACTACATTCTCTAGTTTAAGATTAATTAATATCATTTTTGATAGTTTATAAGTAAAAAAATACTTTTATATATTATAACAATTAACAATTATATTAAATTTTATTTAAAAAAATTATTAACATTAATTATTGATCATTGCAACATATAAAAGTATTTTTTTTCATGTAAACCATTAAAAATAATATCAAACTAGAGAAAATAGAGAATATAATATATTATCTATAAAATTTATAAACCTATTCCATAAGAATTAAGCAAATCAAGAACTAATTTAATTTAAAAATTCAATTGTCAATTATTCCTTTAATTCTTAAGGAATAGGTTTGTAAATTTTACAGACAATGCATTTCATTATCTACATTCTCTAGTTTAATATCATTTTTAATGGTTAATAAGTGAAACAATACTTATAATTGTTGATCATTGCAACATATAAAGTAATTTTTAACTTAACTATTAAAAATGATATTAAGTAACTTTAAACTAATGCATTATCTGAAGTTTCTCTAGTTTAATATCATTTTTAATGGTTCTTAAGTGAAAAAAAATAAATACTTTTATATGTTGCAATGATCAATGATTAATGTTGATGTTCTTACATTCTTAAATAACTTCCTTTCAATAAAGTTCCAAAATATTTTCATACTGTTCAACCTGTATATATGATTTTTGAAATGATTATTTTCGTTAACATTAAATCAAATACTAATGTTAACAGTGCAATGTATCAGCTTTTTGTTTAGTAGTAAGGGAAAGAATATAGAAATTATTTTTTATTCAAAATTAGCAGACCTTTATCCATAACAAAGTTAAACAGCAAAGGTAGGATTGATCACAGAGAAATAATTCTTCTACGTCCCATTCTCCTAGGAGTTACTTTTCTTTGCAAAATAAAAAAAACACACCTTTTATCCAAAGCATCAAAGTATTTTTTATCTACAGTAGCTTCTCCCAAGATATTTCCAATCGCTGAGGAGGTCATTGAGCTAAGTAATGGTTAACCACGAAACAATTATGAGATAAGGTTATCACGTCCATGATCCTCATTATAAGTAGCGCGTCCGGAAATAAGAGTAGTATATATCGGAAGACGTGTAAGGCATTTTTTATTTTAAACGACGAGTGGATAGAAGAAATATTGTAATAACATGTGACTGAAGAATTTCCGTTTCATGTTGCTGCAAATCGTCACGAGAATATAAAAAATTTTTTAAGATTGTGTAACGAATATCAATCATGAGTAAAGAAAAGAATGGCTTTAACAAATTCAAAACGTATAGCAGCGTTTAGTGCGGTCGATAATCATTTAGATGCTTCAACAAAAATTATTGGTATCGGATCAGGCTCAACTGTAGTTTATGTTATTGAACGTATATTACAACGTGGTAATTTGAAAAAAGTCGAAAATAATGAGAATAATAATTTGGAAAGCCTCGATGTGAGTAGTTGTGTTTTTATTCCAACAAGCTTTCAAAGTCGACAATTAATCGTCGATAATGGATTAAATTTGGGGGATGTTGACCAGTTAAGTTTTTTAGTGGATATTTTGCATCTTTTCGATGTTTCGCTATTGTTAATGTTGTTAATATTGTTAATATTGTTGATATTGTTAATATTAGATATTCTGTAATCGATATTACAATTGATGGTGCGGATGAAGTAAATATATTTAATATTTAAGTTTATTATTATTATTATTATTATCATAATTATTTTTAATTTTTATAATTTGCACGGTTTTTAATTAGGTTGATAAAAATTTAAACGCCATTAAAGGAGGCGGAGCATGTCATTTGCGTGAAAAAGTTGTAGCAGAAATATCAAAAAAATTTATTATTGTAGCAGATTACACCAAAAAATCCGAAGTTTTAGGTGAAAAAGTAAGTTTTTTTTTAAATTTCCTTTTTTAAAAAAAATGAGAAATTAAGATATACTTTTTACATATAGTGGACTCGAGGTATTCCGATAGAGGTCGTTCCATTTTGTTACGTTTTGGTTTTATCCTCTTTAATAAAATTGGGATGCCATAATCAAATTCTACGAATGGCCAAAGCCAAAGCAGGACCGGTTATAACAGATAATGGTAATTTTATAATTGATGCACACTTTGGACATTTAAATGGAACAAATACGCCTAAAGAAATATTGAAACGGATTAAATTAATAACTGGTGTAGTAGAAGTAGGTTTATTTGTTGATATGGCAGAAATTGCGTATTTTGGAACTGAAGATGGTTTAAGTGTAGAAATTTTAAAAAAATAGTTTCAATTCTCTAAAAAAAAAAAAAAAAAATACGAAAAGGAGTTAATAGAGTTGATAAAGTTATTAAGAGTTTTTAGGGAGATAAATAATTATGACAAGAAAAAGTATATTATTTTATTATTTAAGTTTTATTATAACGTATAAACAGTATAAATAATATAATATTAATGATTGTAAAGCAATAAATAAATATTTCGAATTTTCATTATTTTAATGATGTTAATTGATAACCAAAAAGAGGAAATCAAAATACTGAAAGACAAGAAAAGATTGTTGCTTATATCGAAACTTGTTAGTCCTCGATTGATGTTAGAACCAGGTTTTATATCTTTTATATCTATTTATATTAAAATTTATGATTCCGAATTAATCTGGTTGTAGCTATATTTAGTTCTATGTATTATAGGGCATACTGCGTGGAATTTAGTAAGGTGTAAATTGAATTAATTGAATTGTAATAAAATATTGTAATATAATTAATAATTATAATAAATAGAATTTATAGAAGATTGGCTTACAAATTATTTATATAACTATTTATATAACTATTTATATAACTATTTATATTAACTATTTATACAATTTTTATAATAACAACTCAACTATTTATATAATTACTATTTATAAAAAACTATTCATACTATATTTATAAAGTAATTCATTCATCTTCATATCGCAATTGTGTTATCAAAAAGAAAAATAAAAAGGCAGGAACAATTCGACAACCCTTTCCGTCGAGTTATTTAATTCTTTTAATAATGTATGTATTGATACATTAATATAGTATCGCATGTGATAAATTACTTTTAATTCCTCAACGTTAACAAATTTAACAAATTTAACAATTTAAACAAAATTAAACATATTAAAAATTTAACTGATACTGATAATATTTATAACAAATAATAATAATAATCTGAAACAATTATTAAATTAAACAATGATATAAAAATAGTAATTCATTTTTTAAATGTATTAACTTTGATTCCCTTATTTATACACTAATAAATTTCCCATTTTTTTTTCTCAACTTTTAAAAATTTCTCGGATAGTTGTTAGACAAGAATATTTAATACATAATTTGTAATTCCTGTTGTAATTCACAATAATTTCTGTTGTAATTCATAAATTTTGGTTGTGTTATAAGGTATGTATATGTCTTTGCGCCTTTGTGTATGTTTTTTTAATTTCTTTATTACCACGTTTTATTTTTTGTTATATTTTTATATTTTTTAATTTTAAATTCATTAAATTCATTGGGAAATCTTATTTTAATACAAATTAATTTGTCAAAATATTTTGGTTTTTCTTTTCCTTCCCACTCCAATCTCGATAAAAAAATTCTCTCTTTTTTGGTTCTATCGATTATTCTCTCTTTTTTTTTTAATGTCTTGGGTTTGGAGCTGGGTTGGACATTATAATTAAATCTTTAATTATTTTATCTATTTGATTATCATAACCCATAGTTGACATTTTTTTTTTTTTGCGTCAGAGCATACTTTTCAAAAAAAAAAAAAGAAAAGAAAATCTATCTACCTTTCTCAGCCCCCCTATTTTTTTTTCACATTTGATATATATTTTTATTTTTATTTTTATTTTTTTTTAAAAATATCGGGCGGCTATCTTTCCTCATACTTTTTTTATTAATTTAAATCACACACACCTGACTCCTGTATCAACTAAAAATACCCTGTCTTCTTAACTTGGTTATTATTTTTTACATATACATACATAAAAAAAAATTATTAACTAATATATATATACATATATGTATTTTTATATATAGATTTTTTGATACTCGTTTCTCCTCATCGTTCGTCACGCTACAGTTCATAAAACGAAAGGCACCATAAAAAGTAGATCTCTTTCTACATAACATAAGGTTTACCTTTTAGACCTTTTGTGTGTGTGCTGATTATATTCAGTTCCCTCTATTTTAAAATTTATCCTTATTTTTATTTTATTTTGGAGAGACAACGACCTTTGACCTGACTACTGAGTTATTAGTCTAGTCTGTTTGTAGGGAAAAATAACTTACCAAAAACTAAGTAGGCAAACTCTATCGTCACCTTAGGTTTCCACATTATACAAACAACTCAAAGATATACAGGATATATAACTTTAACAGCTGGACTGTTCAATACCTCTTCTCTCCCTCCCATCATAATAATATAGCAGTTACTCGCTACTATTTTGTCACCCCCCCCTTGTCACTCTTATCATAAATATTAATCCCTTTTCCATAAACCATCAAAATATTTCCCCAAAGGAAATAATTCTCATAATCTAAAAATCTATTGCACAGGGTACAATAGTTTATTTATTTCCAAATATAAAAATAAAATTTTTTTTTTTTAAAAAAAAAAAAAAACCTTGAACTTTTGGGATAATTTAGCACTAAAGAGTGCCTTTTGATTTACATGACCAGCGCACTAAAAAGATCTTATCCGTTCGGTTCCCGGCCACCATCTTTAGTGGAAGAAGCTAATCATCAATTCAAAGTTCCTCAAATTCCCGTACACAAAAAAATGTCGGTGGCTTCTCCAAGTATTAATGTCTCTACCGAGAATGCTTCGAATACGTCATCACCTTTTTCATGTATGTCATCAACTATGTCACCATCGGTGTCATCATTGGTGCCATCATCTATGTCATCATGGAGATTAAACAATAATAAGGCATCAGTAAGGCAGGATACTTCTATTAGTTCTATTATTGTTCCAGATAATAATGATCCGGTGACACAGATTAATGTTGAAAAAAGTCCTTTACCAAGTCCACCTTCATCAAAAGGTAGAAGAAATATGAAAAATTTGCAATTGGTCGTTCCACCAGTTCGTTCGGCTATTTCAGCACCCAGTTCTCCACAATTACCGCAAATGTCTTCAACTCATACTCATAACAGACGTCCTTCAACTCCTATATGCATCTTTCAAAATAAAAATCTTGATGGTTCAAATACTACTGCTGATCCTATGGCATTAATGTCAAAAACTGAAAATGCTATCGGTGAGGATTTACCTTATAAGGATGAACCAATACTTATTTTACCAAATTTATACCTTGGATCTGAATTAAATGCGGCAAATAGAACAATGCTTAACAGATTAAATATTGAATTTATTCTGAATGTTGGTAAAGAAGTCGAGAATCCTTATTTGGATGAAATTATAAAACAGAATTCTCCAAATAATGATAATGAAAATTCACCTTGTTCGTCAGATTGTTCGGATGATAGCTTTAAAACCGCTATACAATCTCCTTTGAATGCTTTCAAAGATCTCGATTCTCCAATGGCTTCTCCTTCTCTTTTTGGGGGTAGTAGTGGATTCAATAGTAATAGTATTCAAAAACGTTCATCGATGTCACGTCCAACTTCAATTTCTTTACAACTTGCTAAAAACTCAATGCAATCCGGTGTACCTCTTATTGTTCCATCAACTTCAGAATTTAACTCCATAAAATATAAAAAATTTTTTTGGACTCATAATCAAGAAAATTTAATATCTGACTTTTCCTCTGCATTTTCATTTATTGATGAGGCTCGTTTATCTAATAGAAACATTCTTGTACATTGTCAATGTGGTGTTTCAAGATCTGCTTCTCTAATCATTGGTTATGTTATGGAAGCCAATAAGTTGACCCTCAACCAAGCCTATGAATTCGTTAAAGATAGGAGTCCTTATATCAGTCCAAATATGAGTCTCGTTTATCAATTAGTGGATTTTGAAAAGATTTTGAAATTAGGATCTAAAAATCTTAATAATGTATTGCCTGGAACACCGACTAAAACCACTAATAGACCAACTCATTCCCGTACTCCAAGTATAGAGAGTGATCTACTCTTAAAAACTCATCGTCGTAGCAGTAGCATTTCAAGGAACAATCCAGTATTAAGTATTATTCCTGTTCAAAGTTCATCTGAATCTTTATCTTCACCAAAGACACCAACTGTTAGTGAAGGAGGGACCACAAATTTATCACAACAATCTACCGTGAAAGGTGGACCTGGAAGATTTCACGTTATAACAGCATCTACCACTTCGGTTACTCCATCTACCCTATCTCCTGCCTCATCCGTTTCACCCACAAGTACAGCATCACCCACAACTCCATCCAGTGAGCAATCATCTCCAACAACAAGATTACGACTTTCTTCAAGATCTTCAACTTTATCACCAGAAATTAATCATTCTTCCTTAACCGTCAATTCCAAAATCACCACTTCAACTAGGTCTCGATCACCATATTCGTTAGATCGTGTTCCTCTTTCACCAAAGGAAATTACCAATATAAAAACATCAACAAAACCAATGTCTTCTTCTTTCTCTAATGTCATCATATCTAATAGTTCTAATAGTAATAATAATAATAATAATAATTCGTTAATGATGATGACGGCCTCTAATCCTAATAATCCCTTTGCATCATTTGATTCTTCACAACCAAATATTTCCATATTTTCAAATTATTCTCTTTCAAGTGGACCAACATCGGGAATATTCAGTAAATCTACGATGGAAAGTATATTTTCTCCAACAAGAACGTCTCCACCTATTACACCAGTTACAATTCCAAATGTATTTTTGGATGATGAATAAAAAAATACAATGGGAATGAACAATGGGACAAACAACGAATTTGGTGTAAAATAATGTATATTTTGTATGTGAATTATGTGTAATGGATATGATAAATAATATTATTAGGATTTGTTCTTTTTTTTTTTTTGGTTTTTTTCTTGTACAAAAATTTTTTCTAGATTCAATATGATTAACAAATTGTTTAACTAACAGGAAAGCAATTTATTTCTTCTTTTATTTTTAACTTCTTTGTAGAATTTTTTTTTTTATAGCAACATTTCTTTTTTCCACACAAAATTCATTTCTTGTTAATTGTACAAAGTTTTTTTTTCTTATTCATTTTCTTCCACCCTTTTTTTTGGATGTACTGTAATAATTTTTTTTTTTTTCGTTATTTATTATAATTATATTTGTTCTTGAAATATATATATATATATAATTAAAAAAATATTTGAAATATGTCAGGTTTTTTTTTTTGTTTTTAGTTGTTGATTAACTAAATACAGTAATTTACATTCTTTTTTTAATTAATATAATTTATGATTTTATTATGTATGTTCATCAGCTTAACATAGATATATATATAGATATATATATGTATGTAGATAAATAAAAAAAGTTTCTCTATAAAAAAAAATTTTAATCTATCAGTATAATACATTGTTATATTTATAATAAACTATACATTATTAACTTGGTGCATTTCTTCCATAAGAGTTTGTCGGGCAGGTACTTATATTAAAGATATCTAATAATTATAATTCATTTTATCTATAATGAAAAAAATGATCTTTAAATGGTGCTTATATTATCACCAAATCTTGTGAAGGTGTATGCCTTTCTATAGAATATAAAAATACCAAAAGTCCATTAATATAAAAATGATACATGAACTGCTTTACTAAAAAAAAAAAAAAAGTCAAATATGATAGATCATGGTGCAGGTTATGTAAAGCTTACTTTAAGTAAATCATAATATCCAATTATGGTCAATGACTTTCAATAGAATATATTAATAATAAGATTCCATTAAAAATATTAAATATTCTATAAATGATGCACATAGCATTGCTAAAAGTTGAGGTGAGAAAATAATTTCAATTCCATAATACCATTACAATGGAAAAATGGACATTGTACAATTGAAATGCCTTTCTAGTAAAATACATTAACAATAATACTAAATTGCAATGGCATTGTATTAAAGGGTTGCTTCATTTTCTCAAATTAAAAATAGTGGACCATGACCGTGATTCATTATAAAAACCCAAAAACCTGATATATCTTTATTTTATTATTATATTTTTTTGATAACCATTACATAATCAATATAATTTACATGTTATTCTGTTGATCTTTATCCGCAAATCAATATATAACTGTGATATTTTTATTCTAAGAACTAATCTAGACCGATGTTTTTGATGGCTTTTACCTTTTTCACTTGGTTGCCTTCCATTTTTAAACCTTCCTCCAGTTTCTGTACCTCTTTCAATAATCAGGCAATATGTACCCTTTTAATTTACGTTCCAAGATTTTTGATAATTCTATAATGATTTATTTGATTTAAATATGATACTTACTTTACATTGTATTATTATTGTATATCCTTTATAACCTCTTTAGTTTGGTAAAGAAAACACGAATAAATGAATATTGTATCATAGTTGTCAAGAATTTTTATTCCAATACATGTTAATAATAATTCATGTATCCTATTCACCACAGGCATGTAACAAAAGCTGGTTCACTTTTTGACATTCACAGTTTTTACTAGCTTTCAATTCTCTGATTTACTTCTATTGACAGTGTAATTTCAGACATATAAAAACTCAACGAATAACTCAGTGAAAAGTTACCTTAATTCAAAGTTCTCAATTTTATTTTTGAAATTATTTTTTTTAAAAAAAAGGAAGAGTGAGATAACTTATTATTACGTGACAATGTTTATTTTATATGTTTGTGAATCATAAAAAAGGTAAAGTTGAATTACACAGCACATGATCCAATAAAATTTAAAAATTCGACTTCCAATAACTTTTTGAAGTTTTACATGTCACAAACGGACGCCTCGAATGAAACAACGCGAAATCAAAGCTCGCTTGACACCTCTATAACAGTAACCGATGTAGATTTGACTAAAAATAATAATAATAATAATAAGCGACCGGTTGGAAAAAGACGTCGTACAAATGAAGGAGTTGCAGGTCCTTCGTCGTCTTCGTCATCTACTGCTGCTTGTCCTAAGAAAAGGATTTTACCACCAAGAAAGGTTGGTACTTTAGCAAGTGTTTTAGCGGAAGAAGTAGCAGCTGGACAAGGTAAAATTTATAATTATGTTAAAACTTTAAACTTATATATATATATTTGTGTGTTATATAAACTTCATTTTTTTTTTGCGAATTTTAGAAGAGTCTATTACCGGTGACACATATATTATGCTGACTTCGGATGAAAATATTTCTCAAACATGTGACATAGTAGAAGAAAAAGGTTTAGACATAAGGGAGGAAACAACAATGACCAATAAAGAAGAGGAAACAATAATGACTAATAAAGAAGAGGAAACAATAATGACCAATAAAATAGTAGAGGGGGAGGAGGAAGAAATACAAGTGCCTTCATTCAAAATTTGGGAAGAAGATGTTGGTAGTGGGTTACGTAGTAAAGCTCAAGAGGTTTGTGAACAAATAATTCATTATTATCATTATTAATTAATTAATACTTTTTTTTTTTTACAAAATTTTATATTTATCATTCTTATAAAATTTTTTTTTAATAATAATAATAATTATAGGAAGATATTTCCGATGCTGCCTATGAAAAACGTCATCGGAAGCACGAGCTTGCTGAGAAGAAATTAAAGAATAGAGAGAGGGAAAGATTGGCGTATGAACGATATCAGCAACAATTGGCAGTTGAGAGATTACGAAATACTGATTCCAAAAGTTTAATATCAGTTGCAGCTTTTCGTAATAATGATGTGACAAATGATATGAGTAAATTGGAAACAGTACATAAAAAACTTCTTAAAGAAGCAGAAGATACATTAGCACGATATGATTCATTGGGATTAGGAGGAAATAAACGAAAGGCAGATATGAGTAGTAATAATACTAATAATACAGAGGGAGAAAGTAAAAATACTGAACCAGAAATTAAGACTACACGAACTCGTGGGTCAAGACGTATTAGCAATACGGATTCAGATGATGCACCTCCGAAAACAAAAACGCCAAAAGTTGAAACTTCTACTAGAGTAACTCGAAGTAGAAAGAAAAAGAATGATAAACAAGAAGCAGGAAGTGGTATTACTAAAACTCAGAAAACAACAAAAATCACCAAAACTGGTAAAGTTCAATATCCTGTCAAAGAGTCACGGAAGTCAATTGTATCAACTTCGAAAAATATTTCCAAAAATACCAAAAATAAATCATCTAATGAATCACCTGCTCCTCCTCCAATAATTCGACAACGAGTTACCACATTTATTGCGCCCAATACAGCTATGCCAACAGGATCACGTAAGAGTTCGCGATCAGCATTAGCATTTGGGTCTAAAATTTCATCAAAGATTTTAATTAAACAAGAATTTTCATTACCAGAGACAATGTTTGGTGAAATGATGAAAGAACGAGAGAAATTGAGAATTCTTGAATATCAACGACAACTAGATGTAGTCAAAGAAAATGATACGATGGCTAAAGAAACTAAAATATAATAGATGTTGTGCTCGAAATACTTACAAGGCATAGATAGACGCGCATTGGGGAGGAAAGATACGAATTTATTAGTGTAATATATCCATTTTCGATTAAATGCTTTCTATTGCATTTATATATATATATATATATATTTTCGATCTTTTCTCTTGAGATACTTTCTCATGTAAATATCATTATCAAAACATCACAAGCATTAAAAAATAAAGATAAATACTTATTTGAAATGCAAAGCGAAAATAGAATACTTGATCTAATCCTGATATTTCACATTCCTTTTTAGAAATCTTTCGAGGTCACATGAAATTATTGCGATTATAATTTGTTTTTTAACAATCTATTGGACGATAACGTTCTACTATATATATATAAATAGATACATACATATATATGCAGATTATGTATATACAGATATATCTATATTAAATCATTTGATTCCCCCCACACAGAAAACACACAGCGAACCATCCCAAAGTTAGTTTGGTCTTTTTAGTCTCGTGTATAAATAAAATAAATATGGACGATAAAAATTTCCAGAGGAATTCCTTTTTGATTAAAACATTGCATAAAATGTCTTAAATGTTTTAAGTGTCAAAGGAGGAGGAGAGATGAATAATTAAGGTTTAAGTAAATTCAGGTAAAATTCAAGTTTAGGTAAAATCATATGTAAAATTTATTAGATGGATTTGTCGTTTGTCGCACAATATAATGTCTGTCCGTTAATGTGATAATGAAGAAAAATGGAATTATTCGATGAAAATCTTTTTATTTTTCCATTCCCTATTTTTTTCATGTCGTCAAAGAAAGAGATTTCCTCTTTTAAGATAAAAAGGTCAAGTATCATATGAATACTCTTTTTTTTTTTATGACGTTTTTGTTCTTGTTTTTTATTCTTGTTTTTATTCTTGTTTCTTGTAATTGTTTTTGTTCTTGTTCTTGTTTTTGTTCTTGTTTTTGTTCTTGATTTTTTGTAAGCAAATTAAAAAAAAATAAAAGATTATTATATAATCAATCAAAAAGTAGAAACTTGTTAAAGTTGAATGACAGTACTTTAATATTATAATTAATAATAATTAAAGAAAATTGAGATTATCCGTCGTCATTTTTTTTTTTTTTTTTGAATTTTAATCTAAAAACAATCTCAAGTACAATAACCATCAGAAGAAGAAGAATGCCCACGTTTTTGGTTATTTTTCTAATTAAATTGATTATTATTTATTTATTGTTATGTTATGTTTATGGCGGGATAGTGGCGATGTTCGTGTGCGTGTTGCTGTGTGTATAGGAGATTATAGTGAATAGCAGATTATAGATTATGGGTCAAAAAAATACTATATATTGTATAATATCATATTATATTTTAATATATTGTTTTTTAAACAATGTAACGTAAAAAAAATTCAATTCCATAATATTATTGTTACATATTATTATGAATGTAGGTTTATAGTATAATATAGTACATTATAGTATATTATAGTATAACATACTGGTAGTATAATGTTGCATCTGTTACTATATTATCTATTTGTAATAATTAAAAGTGGTAATTGGAAGCCTTTCAACATAAACATTTAATTTAATATTTTTAAGTAGTCTATATAAAGGATATAGGATATACATTTAAAATATAGGATAGACGTTTAGATAAAGTATATAAAGACAAAGGAGAATTTTTCCACAAATAATTTCAAAGTAAATAAATTTGTTTTTTTTTTTAATAAATAAATATCTATTATTTTTTATTTTTTCGATTTTGATTTGTTCTCCAAATTTATTTTAATTCGTTTATTTTTTTTTTCATTTCACACACACAACACCATTCGTACAGTACAATTCGTACAATTCATTTACCTTGTCGATTCGATCTTCATATCTTCATCCATTCGTTTTATTCATTCCAGTATTCATATTTTATTCATATTTTATTCATATTTATTCACATTAAATATATATATATTTTCAATCAAAAACATTCTTTATCTTATTGATAATTATCCTTTTTTTCCCTTCTCTTTAATTCTCTTTATTCACTTTTTCTTTTTTTTCATTTCTACATAACAACAAATAACAAACTTTAACAAAGTTATTTTTTACAATAATGGTTTCTGCAACAACCAATATAACCACCAATACTTTTACCCTGAATAAAAAAAAAATCTTATTGTCTTCTTCGAGTTCAAAGAAATTAAGTGAACATGAACTTAATACTAAACTCACTGAAATATTTAATAAAATAGGAAAATTAGATATTGCTCAACAAGTAAGTAACTTTTTTTATATTTTTATTTTATTTTTATTCACTACTGATAATAATATTCACTTTTTATTTTTATTTATAATAATAATAATAGGGAATCCAAGAACTATACGATTTCTTATTAGAGTATCCTGAAAGTGATGTAAAAGTTAATCTATTTTTAGCAAGTTCAGGAACCTTTTTTCAAAAATACATTCGAAAAGCTTTAAATGATATAACAAGAAGGGAAATGCAAAAGATTGGAATGATTCCAACAACAACAACAACAACAACAACAACTACTACTACTTCACCAACAACAACAACAACAACTACTACTTCACCAACAACAACAACAACTACTTCATCGACAACTTCACCAACAACTTCACCAACGACTTCATTACCATCATCGCCAACTTCATTTTCAACTTCATTACCATCATCTTTAACTTCTTCAACAACTTCATTATCATCAATATCGTCAGCAGAGAATTCCTTAAACGATAAAGATCACTATAACAATAACGATAACAATAACAATAACAATAACGATAACAACAATGACATTATTTCTACTTCAAATACTTCAAATTCCAATTCGCAAATATTACCCAAGAAACCACCACACAAATTTATTATAAACCGTTGTCCAAATTCTACCACCAATAAAACGTCATTAAAAGAAGACAAAGAAATATCTACATCATCAATAACGAACGATGATATTACAACAATTCCTTCTTCTTCTTCTTCACCGAGTGAAGATATTTCTTCTGATGAAATTTCTAGTACTAGTGTTGTTAATGACGAAGATAATAATGATGATATTAAAGATGATATTAAAGATGATGATAAAGATGATAATTTAACGAAATCCAAACATACTTTATCACGTAAGTTAAAAAAAAAATTTTTTTTAAAATTTTAAAAAATTTAATATATGTTTATATATCCATATTTATATTTATATATATTTTATTTGATAATAGAAGAATTTTTGGATAATTTAACAAAAGAAACTTTCGAAATAACGCGAACTCGACTTTTCAATATATTTCAAATCGACAAATATAACGTAAGTATATCATTTCTCTCTTATTTCTCTTATTTCCCTTATTTCCCTTATTTCCCTTCTTTCCTTTACTTCTCTGTTATTTATACATCACAGACATCAAAACATTGCATTCCCATACATCAAACATTACATTCACATGCATTCACATAAAAAAAACATTTATACTTATATCGTTTACTTTATTTATATTTATATATCAATAGCAAGATAATAGACGTGCAAGTTTACCAAATTTAGAAACATCCCAAAGTGATGCTGAACGATTAGAAAATGCTAAAAATATTTTACAAACTCGATTCGGTGTTAATCCTCGTAGAGCCACTTGGTCAGGTTTATCTATCCAACAACGACGATCAGTTTTTTAATATTTTTACATATATATAAATATATATATAAAATAGACTATATTAGACTGCTACTATAATATTATTATTATGCTATCACGCTATAATATTATGCTATAATATATGCTATAATATATATACGATAATATACTGTAAGTTATAATAAACAAAAAAAAATGTTTATGATAATAAATGGCAAAATGATTACTTTATGACAAATATTTTTTATTTTTTTATTGAGACAAAAATTTATGACTACATTTTAAAATTAAGATTAGATTAGAAATTTACAAAAAAAAAATGCCAAAATGATTTTTTTTTTTTTTTATTGTCTAACTTTGGATATTATCATTCTTTAAACTTGATCTACCAGCTCTCATCATTTCATCGACTAATAAAAAGTTGCTCGCAATCACAGAACTAGAATTTAATTAATTATATATAAATATAAATATAATAATTAGCAAACTTTTATGTATTTAATGTATTTGTGTATATATAAAAAATCATATTTGCTATTAAAAGAAAAGAAAAAAAAATCAATTACCATGAATGTAACGTGTTACGTATAACACGATAATTGTCCAAAATTCCTTCTTGTATGGGATCTAAAGTTTCTCCGGTATTCAAATCAACTCCAACAATATGACCTGAGGCATATTCTTCCTATAAAAGATATTTTAAGATATTTTCAAAATGTCAAGAAATTAAAAATTATAATCAAAAATAATATCGAAAATAATATCGAATTTTTAAACTTTCGGAACCTGTAAAGCAACAATAGTATCCTGTGAATCAAATCCACCATTTCTTGCCAAAACTTTAGGTATAATTAACATTGCATCGGCAAATGCTTGAATCCCCATTTTAGCCCGACCCTTAACCGTTTCTTTAAATTTGGATAAATGCGAACTAATTGCAACTTGAAATGCTCCAGCTCCTGGTACTACACAATTATCTTCAATTGCATTTTTAACACTTCTTAATCCATCTCTAATTGCATCATTAATCTGTGTAAGAGTATGAGTATTGGGTCCTTTTTTTTAAAAATATATATATATATGAGAATATATACATTATATGATATATAATATTAATAATAAATTTTATTAATAAAAAAAAAAAATAACAATAAACAATTTATAAAAACCTTTTATCAAAATTGCAACAGATTTAGGATCTTTAACTTCTTCAACAAATGTATATTTCTCTTCTCCTAATGTATGTTCATAAACAAGACCAGCATGTCCAAGTATTTCTGGTGTTAAATCATCAACAGAATTTTGTGCTGCTCCTCCACATACTAAAGTAAGTCTACAATAAAATAAAATAAAATAAAATAAAGAAGAATGTGTTATATCATAATAATAATATTAATAATTAAATAATTAATTAATTAATTACATCCACTATTTTACCTTTCCATATTTCTTCTTTTAGCCCGTCTCAAAGCCAAAATACCATTCTTACATAAAATATCCAATGATAATGGATCAATTCCTTTTTGATTAAATACAACAAATCCTTTCTTACTATCTCCTACCACCAATTTTTTTAATTCTACAATTTTTTTAACTTTTTCATCAGTAAATTTACGTTCTGATTCTACAAGTTTTTCTCGTTGTTCGGATGATGAATAAAAGAATCCTGAATTAATTTCACTTTTTTCATATTCCAAGGAAACATTTAAAGTTAATATAAATGCATCCTCCACACGTTTTGGCATATCGGGATGACGTGCACCATGATCTAAAACGAGTCCTCGAATTAATCGAGAATCCGTTGCTGTCTTATGTTGCATTTTCATAATTTCTACCATATGTAAATCAATAGGTTCCTCATCACGTTTAATAGTTAAAACTGCATCAACAACTGCTTCGGTTAAAGTATCCGCCAATGATGCATTAACTTTTGTACGTAAAGAGCTACGGGCTACATTAATTAATAATTCTCGATCAATGGGAATTTCTGTTTTGAATTTATCGAGAAACTATATTGAAATAAATATAAATAAATAAAATAAATAAATAAAATAAATTAATAAATATTGATATCATCAAATATTATAACAATTATAAAAATAATTATAAAAATAATTATAAAAATTAAATTATAAATGATTATTAATAATAACAATAAATTTTACCTCAATAGCTTCTTTTCTTGCTAAATCAAAACCTTCAGTAATAACTCTAGGATGTAATCCTTCCGAAATATATCTTTCGGCCTGTTTCATTAATTCCCCTACCAATAAAACAATAGATGTTGTACCATCACCAGTAATTTCATCTTGCGCAGTAGCTGCCCTCGCAATCATAGCAGCAGT
This sequence comes from Diversispora eburnea, assembly GCA_910592015.1. Taxonomy (NCBI): domain Eukaryota; kingdom Fungi; phylum Glomeromycota; class Glomeromycetes; order Diversisporales; family Diversisporaceae; genus Diversispora; species Diversispora eburnea. Next base: position 19,717 of record CAJVPK010000075.1, on the reverse strand, counting down.
TGGATTTTGTATTTGCTAGATTTAATAAAATGTTATTATTTTGATTATATTATAAATTATATTTTATATTTTTAAATTATATTAATAAAATAAAAAGAATTATTTACCATTTCACTTAAAAGAACTTTGCCATCTTTGGTGATTTTAATATTACCAGCACCATCAACCAACCTGATATAATAATATTATTTATAAATATTGAAAAAAAAAATTTTTTTCTTTAATAAATATTATCAAGTAATCAAAAGTAATCAAAGGAAGTTATCAAAAGTTATTATTATTTTAAATGACCAACCCACTCTTTCTAAGCTAATTAAACCTACATTTTAATTGTCCCTTTTGGTCCTAAATTGGACTTTAACACATCTTGCAAACCGATCGCGGCTGTGATATTTAACTGAAGTGCTTGACCTCTTCTAGCTACTTCTGAATTTGGATTGATTAGTTGAACTGCTCCTGACCTATATGTAAATAATACAAATAATATATAATAACTGATAAGTGAAAGATCTATGACGAAAAGCAAATATTTTTGTGAAATATCTTACATCTTGGTAAACGATAGTGATAATAATAGTGATAATAGATCATTCAAAAAACTTTCGATCGAATTCAATAGATCCAATTATTCAATTCAATTTAGAATGTCGGGAAAGTCACACAAGTTACACGTTGAGTTGTCGATTATCTATGATATAAGGCTGAATTGTAAAAAATTTTCATTATTTATCATTTAAGATCATTTAACATTATTTTAACAATGTCACGAAATAACAAAAAGCGAAAGTCAAATGCGCTTGCACCAGTAATTGAAGAAATTGATTTACCGCGAGGTGGAGGTGATCCTTCTGTAATTCCTCTCAAGTTTAAGAAGGAAAAGACTGAAAACGACGATCTATTTGGAGTAACTACTCAATTTTTGTTTCGATTTACACCTTTCTAAATATTCCTAAATATTTCTAACCACTTTTAAATACTTATAAATATTTATTATCTAAAAATAGCAGGAAGTAGTTGCGGCAAAATCTTCCGCTAGAAAGAAGCGAAAGATCAATTCTAACTTAACTCCCGAAAATTCAACTAACTTAAAAGGATCCTCTAAAACTGAATTTGTGGAATTTTTAAACTTTCATGTAAGTTTCATGTATTATTATTATTAATTAATTAATTATTATCTATTATTAATTTTATTTATTATTATTTATTATAATTTATCTAAAAATACTTTATGAATTTTATCTAGCATTTGGTGGTTGGATCATTCTTATTGGGGCAAATAATAAGAATAAATTCATTATATTTGGTAGTATCGCTTCCCAATCAAATGAAAGGGACAGTACAAATTATAAACATTTCTGATCAATTAACCGAAATTGCCAATGAAGTTGTTAATGCCGAAAGATTCGATGAGAAATATTCATCAATTGATTTATCGAACTTTTTTAAAATCGGTCAATGGGTTCGTTGTGTTATTATTGAACTTGAACGACGTGATGAGATGACAAATGATAAGACCACTACGAAACATAAACCTCATAAAGTTATTGGATTGAGTTTATCACCGAAAGAAGTCAATCGTGATATAGAACAGGAAGATTTAGTTAAAGGCTTGGTAAAATATATTTTTATATATAAATATTAAAAAAAAAAACTATTAAAAGCATAAAAAAAAACGAAAGAAAAAATCTCATGTTTTCATTTAATCTTTTTTTTTTTTTTTTTTTTTTAGATAATTGCGGCATCAGTTAGAAGCGTTGAGGATCATGGTTATATTCTTGATATTGGAATGAAGAATATTAATTGCTTCTTGAATACCAAAAATTCAAAAAATTATGAAAAAAAATTCAATGATAATCGGCCACTTTCTGTTGGACAAGTATTAAATGTTAGCATTCTCCATGTCAAACGTAGTCATTTTATTGAAGTTACTGCAGACCCGGATATTCTTTCGAATTCAATATTATCCGAAAAGAATTTACATAATATTAATTCATTAACTCCCGGAAATATGGTTAAAGCACGAGTGGATAATGTTGTACAAAATGGAATCTTTTGTAATGTGATTGGTATAAATTGTGAAATTGATACATTTCATATGGGAAAAATTTTATCAGAAGAGAATCTTGAGGATAATAATCAAATTAAAATTGGAGATGAGATTTGTGCTAGAATTATTTTTGTATCAATTACAAATGAATCGAAAAAAATTAGATTATCAATCGTTCCACATGTTCTTCGATTAGAATATATTAACAATGATAATTTTCCAATTGGAACAAACTTTTTGACGATCACCATTAAGAAAATCATGAGTTCCGGATTAATTGTAAAGATTGATAATTCAAATATACCAGGTTATATTCATGTAAGTATAAAATTCTATAATTAAAAATAATTAGGATTTTATTTAATTATTATTCATTTATTTTAGATTTCTCGTGTTTCCGATAATCATATCAAATCACTACCTGAATCTAATAATGATTTTGAAATTGGTTCAACTCATTCTGTTCGAGTAATTGGATATTCTTCTGTGGATGGTCTTTTGTTATTATCTATGCAGAAATCTGTGCTTGATCAAAAATATTTGAGACATGAAGATGTTAAAATTGGAGATATAACTGAAGTAAATATACATATATATATATTATATTATTCGTTATTACGCTACAAATTGAATCATGAATCAAATTAATGTAAAATAAATTTATGTTTTTTTTTTTTAGGGCACGATTCAAAAAATTCTGGAGAATGGAATTTTAATTGCCTTATCGGATAACATAATTGCTTTAGCCCCTCGAATTCATCTTGGTGATACAATTCATAAACATTTTGGAAAGAAATTTGAATTGGGTCAAGTTGTCAAGTGTCGTGTTCTAAATGTTGAAATTAATGAATTTGAGAGTAAGATTTGGGTCACATTAAGAAATTCACTTCTTGATCCTGACCTACCTATAATAAATTCATATCAAGAAGCCGAAGTTGGTATGATTACTCGTTGTACAATAACCGGAGTAATTGGACGAGGGTGTCACGTTTCTTTCTTTGGTAATGCTCATGCATTTGTCCCGGCGGATCAATGTGACGTTAATAGTCAAAATATAAAAGAACATTTTGTAATTGGACAAATTGTAAAATGTCGAATTAAATCAGTTATGAAAGATAAAAAATCAATGCTAGCCACTTTTAGGATTAACGATCCTACAAATACGGATATTAGCGAAATCAAAATAGGCGATGTAATTCAAGTTTTATAATATTAATTTTTTATTAATTATTTTTATTTATTTGTCACTAATTTATTTATTTATTTATTTATTTATTATAATTTATTATAATTTCGTTATACAGTTAGTGAAGGGTAAAATAATACAAACCAAAGATGATGTGATAATGCTATCTTTGGTACCTTCACAAATTCGTGCGGTACTTCCTATAACACATCTTTCTGATCACCTCACACCAACTCATCTTTCAAAAGTTGTTGATAAATTAAAACAGGATGAAGTATTAAAGAATTTATTGGTAATTTCAAGAAATGAAGATAAATGTACGGTGACTGTAAGTGCAAAACCTATTTTAATAAAAGCGGTAAAAGCTGAAAAATTACCGCAATCATTGGAAGAAGTTGAAGTTGGTAGTATAATTCCGGGTTATATAAAAATTGTTAAAGATTACGCGGTTTTTGTGAATTTCTTGGGAAATTTTAGCGCTAAAGCTATGAGACATGTAAATATTCGATTTTTATTTTATTTTATTTTATTATCATTCTTTCTATTCATTAATCCTATTATCAATAATTATTAATTTTATTATTAATGTTATGTAATTTAGAATATCGCTGACCATTTTGTAGCTAGTCCAGTTGGAATATTTTCTCCAAATCAATCAGTTTTATGTCACATAACTTCTATTAATTCAGAGACCTCGAGATGCGAAGTTTCTTTGAAGCCTTCCGACACAAATGATACAACTTCTTCTTCTTTTCCATCTTATCTCAAGGAAGGAGATTTTATAAAAACATATTTTGCTGAATTACAAGAAAATAAATATTTAGAAGAACCACCTATCAAAATTGGTGATCGTGTCAAGTGTCAAGTGAAAGAGAGAACACTTAAATCTGGAATTATGGGATTTACGGCAAAAGTCCTTTTAAATGGTAATGGTAATGGAAATATCGATATGGAAGCTTTTATTAATGAAGATCACGCCAACACTTATGAAAATATTAAGGAAGGTGATATTATTTATGGAATTGTTCTTGATATGGATATAAAAAAGAAAACCGTGGATTTAGGAATAAGACCTGATTTAGTGAATTCTAAAAAAATCAATGGTATCGAAAACCATCAAAACCCAATCTCATCTCATGTAAGTTTAAGAATATTTTTATTTTTATTATATATTTTTTTCAAAACAACTCCGAATAATCATATTATAATATTTTTAATTTTTTATTATTATAGAACAAAAAATTAAAAAAATTTGTAGATACAGAAGAAAACTTTGATGCAATTATTGAACTAATAAAAGAGGATTATATTATAGTATCTTTACCAGATCTAGATAATGTAATTGCATTTTCGGCATCCAAAAATTACAATAATAGATCTCAACCTTTTATGAAATATAAATTTGAACAAAGAACCAAAGCTAAAATTGTATATGTTCCTCGAAATAGAGATCCTAATTATGTGAAAATACATGGAACTATTAGTAGAGTTTTAATAACTATACAACTTCCTTCCGAAGAAAGATTATCTATTACAAATGACACAAAATCTATAGAAGATTTTTCTCCCGGTCAATTAATTGAAGGTAACATTACCGGTATCGAAAAATATGGGATTTTTATGAAAATTAAAGATACTGGTATAAGTGGATTATGTCATATATCAAAATTATCAGATGATTATGTTAAAGAAATATCTGAATTATATAAAATTGGACAAAATGTAAAAGCTGTAGTTTTAGAAGTTAATCGAAAGAATCAAAAAATTTATTTTGGTCTTAAAGCTTCATGTTTTCAATTATATAATTTGGAATTACCTAATGATTCATCTGTTCCAGATAAGATGATGGTAAATTAAAAACAAACAAACAAACAAATATAATTTTTATTTTAAAATAAACAAAATTAATTTATTAACAATTTTTTTTTAATTCCCTTTATAGATTGATGATGATGAATGTGAGATTAATTTGGAAGATAAGGAAAATCATCAGGAATCTAAAAATATTAATGATGAAATGATTATTTCCGATGAAACAGGAAACACTTCCTCCACTACTATTATTACTGAAGTTAAACCATTACCCTTTTTCAGTACATGGAAATGGGGAAATGAAAATGATGATAATAATTTATTTAAAGTTCAAAATGGTCAAAATGATCAAAATAGAGAAATAAGTAATAATTCACTAGCATTAAATTCATTAGAAAATAATAATAATAATTTAGATGATAATGTGACAGGAAAGAAGAAGAAAAAAAAAAAGGAAAAGAAAATTTTAGATTTATTAGAAGATAAAACAGAAGACTTACAAAATCAGAAACCTGAAGCTGATGAAGATTTTGAACGATTATTGTTAACTTCACCTAATTCATCTTTTTTATGGATTAATTATATGGCACACCAACTTAATCTCTCTGAAATTGATAAGGCACGTGAAATTGGAGAAAGAGCACTCAAAACAATTAATTTTCGTGAAGAACAAGAAAAATTGAATATATGGATTTCTCTTCTCAATCTTGAGAATACTTTTGGAACTGATGAGAGTCTTGCTAATGTGTTTAAGCGTGCGTTACAATCATGTGAACCAAAGAATATTTATTTCTTGCTTGCTGATTTATATGTTCGATCCGACAAGAAAGAGGTATATATATATATATATATATATATTTTAATTTAACATAAATTTTTTAATTTTTAATTTATTATTATTAATTTTTTTTTTTTATTGGGAATATTTTAAGTTGGCACAACAAACATATCAAACCATGACCAAAAAATTTTCTCAAAGTTCAAAAGTTTGGACAAAAATGGGACTCTTTCATATTCAAAATGGCAATATTCAAGCTTTTCGTGATTTACTTCAACGATGCTTGAATATTTTACCAAAACGAAAAAGTAAAGCATATAAAATTTATTATTCATATATCATTGGAAACATGAGTTAATAATAATAATAATAATAATAAACAAACAAATTTTAATAGATGTCAAGACTATAACTCAATTTGCGAAAATGGAATTTAAATATGGGGAAGCCGAACGAGGTCGTACTATTTTTGAAGGAATGATGAGTAATTATCCTAAGCGAGTAGATTTATGGTCAATATATATTGATATGGAAGTCAAAGTTGGTGATCCAATAATTATTCGGTAAATAATTCATAATATTATTATTCAAAATGTTCTTATTTATTCGAAATACAAATTTTTTTATTAACTTGAATTTTCATTAACAGGCGACTTTTTGAGAGAATTACGGGGATGAAATTTTCATCTAAAAAGATGAAATTTTTCTTTAAAAAATGGTTAAATTATGAAAAAGAACATGGTGACGTTGAAAAAATTGAAAAAGTTAAGCAAAAAGCTCAGGATTTTGCGGAATCGTTAAATCTAACATCAAATAACCTATCAAATTAATATTAAAAGAAATTAATTATATAACAAAATAATAATAATAATAAAAATAATAATAATTTAAAATGATAAAAATGTGTCACAAAGTTTTATATTAAATAAAAAAATTGAATGTAAATTTTTTTTTCTCCCGTTTATTAAAATATAAAATAATTAAAAATTAAATATTTACAAATTTGTGAAATCAGAATTTTGATGAATTACTAGTTCCAACCCCTATATTAGAATCTTCTGGATAAATATCCCAATTAACATGTTTAATTGGTTTAGTTGAAGAAATAGGTTTATTATTATTACTATTACTATTAATACTATTACTATCATTACTACTACTACTATTACTACTATTACTACTATTATTACTATTATTACTATTATTATCATCATTTTCTCGTTCATTTCCTTTCTTCTTTTCTCGATTCCTTTCTCGTTCCTTTTCTCGTTGCTCTTCATTTAAAGAATTAAAATATTCTTTCCATTGCTCAACTAAAAGTTTCCCATAAGATAAGAGAAAAGGACTCATTTCTTTAGTTAAAGCTTTCATAAATTGGGTATTCGCAATAAATACTAAAAGTCCAATTACAATAAAAATATAACTCCAAGGAATGATCCATACTGTTAAACCAAGTATAATAATTAATATTACAATAACTTGAGTTATTATAAATGATTCATATTCATTACTCCAATCAATATGTTTAAGTAATGGAACTATTGAATCATATGCTTCACAAATCAATCCCATTAAATTTTGAATATTTTGAATATTTTTTAAATAATCTACTGAATTTTCTGGAGGTAAATATGGATCCCGATGTTTGAATTTTCGAAATTTCATTTTTCCTTTTTTATCCTTGGGCATAGATTGTGGTCCATTTGGATATTTCTTTTCAAAATGATAAATGAGTATTACAAGTAAAATTATTAATGGAGCAAAAAACAAAAGTTTTGGATATAAACCTATAATAAATTTTTTGATTTAAATTAATTAAATTAATAAATTTTGATTAAATTTAAATAAAAAATATAAAATATAAAAAATATATATATATATATATAAAAATAAAATAAAATATAAAATAAATAAAAAATATATATATATAAAACAAAATAAAAAAAAATAGGAAAATTAAAATTTACATATGTAAACATAAATCACCATGGCCAATAAAGTATTTGATGGGCTTTTCCACATAATTATTTCCTCAACATTATCCTGAATTGCAAAAATGAACCCACATTTTTGAACAAATCTTCCGAAATTTGTACCCATTAATTGTAAATTTAATGGTGGATGAGCAGGATCTGTAGTCATTTTAGTTGCATTCGCTACATTAAGCGCTGAAGAAACAATTAAATCTTGGAATGTTTTTGCATCTAATGAAATTGGTGAAACTGGACGTGCTGCTCTGGGAGTAATTGATTCGTTATCATTTGATAATGTCTTGAATGACTGTATTGGCATTTTCGGTAAATTTGTTGAAATAGAATCAAATGAATTTGAACGTCGTAAAATATTTATATTATGATCATCATTTTCAAATGAATTTGAACGTCGTAAAATATTTCTATTATGATCATCATTTTCTGAATTAAATTTTACAGCACGAGCTGGAAGCGAGTTTGTAGCTATTTCAACTGAATTATTTGAAGATTTTAATCCTGTAATAGGTAAAGACGAAGAAACTTGAGAAGTCTCTGAATTAGTCCCCTTATCATTATCTATACCATTTGTATAATGACTAATATTGAATTTTTGATTAATTCCGGGATTTTTACAAGTTGATTTTACCAAATTCTGGCATTGCTTATGAGCGACATAATTACATTCTAAAAATAAAATAAAAAATTAATTATGATAAATGAAAAAAATTACCGAAAAAGATAAAAGTAAATACCTTTACAACAAACTCCCTGTTTAAACAATCCCCAAAGTGGGCTACGGCAATGAACACAGTAGGTAAATTTTGTAAAGGTCTTTTCTTCAAAATTATGAGCAGGTGACATAACAGTATGATGAAAAACTGATCGATTATCAACAGTATTTATATATTTTGCTTTTTTAAAAGCTTGTGAAATCAATAGAAAATCACATGAAAAATTAATTCAAATTTACTAATTATGATAAAATATCAAAAACAAGTTTCAGGCATATTACAAAATTTTTAAAAAATTATTATAGATCAATAGTTGTTTTAATAAATAAAAGCTATTATTATATGTAAGTAAAAATGGTACCTGCAATTATATATTGCACTAATTAAATGGAAAAAAAAATAAGACAGTTTTATTATGAATAGGATTCTGATTAATGGCAAATTTTGCTAAGATTTATTAAGTAGACAGTTGATTCATAGGTAAGAATTTCTCAATCTATGAATAGGAATTTTTGTTTTATGAATTTTAATAAATAGGATATTAATTTGTGCCATCTATAGAATTCCAATTTTTGTTCATTTGGTCAGTGAAGCAAAGCCAATTTTTTGTCAATTTTTACATGTGAATATGATACAATTCAGCAATAATGTTTCAGTAATGAATATGGCAAAATTTTGATAATTATAACATTAATTTTATTCTAATTTTGTCTAATTGTCATCAGAATTTGTAATTAAAATTACTTATTTCTAATTGCTATCAGATGAATTTTTTTTGAATTTTTATTAAAAGACAAACCAAAAAAAAACAGCAGACTTTTGACTACTATTTTGACTTCCTTTTTACAATTACCACATTTTAAGGATAGCAACCCAGGCTGAACAAGATATTCTAAAAATATCCTATAATCTATTTTTTATTTGGGTGATTAATATTCAAGCATGTGATTTAATTCTTCTCAGCCGATCACAATTTGACGATATGCCATCAGTTTAGTCTAGTTTGGGAATCAGAAAAATCTGTCCTTCCCACGATATTCTACACCCCCGCGGGTAAATCTAATAAAAAAATTTATAATTTTCAGTTGTTTAGAGCCATTGTCAAAAATATATTTTGATATTTTGACTTGTAATTTGCTTAAATGTTTGTCTGTTTGTCAAAATAAAACTTTTGTGAAAAAAATTGAACGTATGATGATGTAATTTATGTTAAAGTTGTTACACCGTATTGCCCTGTCATTCATGTGATTATTTAACCAAATAAAAAATTTTATAATACTTCTTTTTTACTAGGTAAAAGATAGCAGACGAATTCCTCTAGAAAGGCAATGATGTGGCCATGCCAATTTCTTTATAACAGCGGATAATCTAAATCGACAATTGTGTGGAAATTATTAAATTATTAGTCATATGGCGAAACGGATTTTCCATAGCATGAGTTAGTAATCGTCGATCATTTCTGGCAGAACTATTACAATTTTACAATAATTTGGTCTGCAGGAATATGTTTACTGTAACAAATCCGCTAATATAAAATAATATAAAGAGTACAAAGTACAGAATACATAAAGTTAATTCCGCAGATTGACTATAACTGTATAAAGTAACTGATAAACTGTTTACATACCTCGTGATTAAGTATGTGCTTTATCCAGTGCACTTTTCCTTTCTATATAATCAAACTCTTTAGACAAAACTCTCCTTTAGTTGAACTTTCTGATATAAATATTTTGTAAAAATATTAAAATTCTTGAAGCGACTATCTTTTTTTGCGATTTAGTATAGAAAAAAAAATCAAGTCAATTACTATGGCTTCCACAAGTCGATCTCAAGATCAAAGAAATGCTAATGTTTTACCTGAACCAAGTATAGGAAACTACATTGTCAGGCAAGCTATTGGTAAAGGTTCTTTTGCAACTGTCTACAAAGGATATGATAAGGTAGAGTGGTTGCTTTGAGCATGTGGATTTTCCATAACTAGTGTCAAGGGCCGCAATTGAAGTTTTCGTTACAACAACTCTTATCAAATCACAGTAACTACCTTTCCTCACATCGTTTAATATATACTGTATAATATGTTAACCTTTATTAATCGCCTTTCATTTTCAATAGAAAACGCATAAAAAAGTTGCAATCAAATCTGTTTTACGATCAAAATTAACCAAAAAGTTATTGGAGAATTTAGAATCTGAAATTTCAATTCTGAAGAGCATTCAACACGATCATATTGTTCAATTGATGGATTGTCAGGTTTGTTAGTTTTATAGTTATTTTAGTTTATTTTAGTTTATTTTAGTTTAGTCTTTTCAGTCAACATAATTGATAAACTTTTATTTTCCTATTTAGAAATCTGATACTCATATACATTTAATTATGGAGTATTGTTCTATGGGTGATTTATCAAATTTTATCAAACGGCGTGGAGATGTTAACGGTTACACGTTAACAATAATTTCACCAAATGGTTGGCTAGAGGAATACGTTGTTCTTCATTTCTTAAAACAATTAGGTACTAAATAAATTTAAAATTCTTGATTGATGCTTTTTTTTTTTTTTTTTTTACCTTGAAATGATAGTGGAAAGTATATAAATGACATTTTGCTAGGTATCGTGTACAAATTCAAATCATGTAATACTTAAAGCAAAAAGTCAAATAATTTATCAAAGAAATCTACATACAATTTCAATGTCAACTTTATTTTTACAAAAAGTTATTATGTCTTTTTTCTAATAGCAAACGCACTGGAATTCCTTAGATCCCAGAATCTTATACATCGTGACATCAAGCCTCAGGTACAGAAACTAAATCTTTAACAATTTATTTAGAATTTTGATTTTAATAATAATAATAAAAAATATATTATTTGCATGATATTTCAGAATCTTCTGCTGTTGCCCCCTTCACCAGATAAAGAAAAAAGATCAACAGTCGGTTCACCCGACCTTCCAATTTTGAAAATTGCTGATTTCGGTTTTGCGCGTTCATTGCCATCAACAAATTTAGCAGAGACATTATGTGGATCACCACTATATATGGCTCCAGAAATATTGCGATACGAAAAGTATGATGCTAAAGCGGATTTATGGAGTGTGGGGGCAGTATTATATGAAATGTGCGTTGGAAAACAACCATTTAGAGCTTCAAATCATTTCGAATTGTTAAAGAAGATTGAGGTTCGATGTGATAGAATTAAATTTCCTGGAGATAAATTGGGAAATGGAAAATCAAATTTAGATAAAACATCTAAAACACCAACAATAAACGAGGAACTTAAAAATTTAATAAGACATTTGTTGAAGCGTAATCCAGTTGAGAGAATTTCGTTTGAGGAATTTTTTATGCATCCATGTATTGCTGGTGATCTTGGACCTAGAATAACCAGAAATACATCTTCAAAAGAAAAATTAGTACAAGTTACAAAAGATGGAACAGTAAATTCGGTTAATTCCAACAACTCTATGGACAATGATATTTCAAAACGTAGCATTAGAGATAGGTCAATATCATCACCAGTACCTGTATCAAACAAAGAGCAAGCTGGAACTAGTCATAATACACGTACTTTTCAAAATAATACAAGAATTAATTCTAATCGTAGGGGATCTGAAACATCCCCAAAAGAGTTAAATAATGGTAATACAAATCTTAAACCGTCTCGAGAAAGCGTTAAACATCCATCAATACGGTATTCTTTGAAATTTTATTTCGATGATTTTTTAAATTTTAATAAACAGAACAGTTGTTTACATTAATTCTCAACTAATAAATAAAATAAAAATAAATAAAAAATAAAAGTATGAATACATATCCTAGAGATTTACATCCTAGTGGTGGTACACTTGGAATAGGCCAACCTCCAGAATTAACCAAACAAAACGATAATAACGATCTTCAGCCGTCCTATGAAAATCCTTCACCGTCACCTTCTTTATTAGTGCAAAAATCAGAAGAGACATCTAAAAGCGTTGAGGAAGAGGTTCAATTTTTGAGAGAGTATGTGGTGATTGATTCTAAAAAAGTGGAAGTCAATAAATTGGCAGACGGTATGTATAGTAAATGTTAATTTCTTTTCTTTTTCTTTTTGTTATTTTATTATATTATCTCATACCTATATATATATTCCTAACTATTATCTCATACCTATACATATATTTCTATCTATTATCTCATACCTATATATATATATATTTCTATCTATTATATAGAACTTAACGAATCACCTAAATCTACAGGTTTCATACATCGAAATAATAATAATAATAATAATAATAATAATAATAATAATAATAATAGGGTCAATTCAATGAGTATTATTCCTCATTCAAATCCTCTAGATCCTCAATGCCTAAATACAAATACTGGCCCTTCACCCCATATCCCCTATTATACCTATCCTCCTTTTGCATTGCCTCCTACTTCTCATGAGAAAGTTTGTCCTCCAGGTAGCAATGGACAATCTGCTCTTGCTAGAGCTTTGTCCACTGTTTCATTTCGTTTGCTTGGTACGGGAAATTCTCCACCAATGAATGATAAATATTCTAAGCAGAAAGAAAATATTACATTTTCGTCCGATGGTACACTTGATCCAGTCGAGGTTTATATCTATAATTTATAATATAAGTTAATTTAATGATTTTGATATTAAAAATTTTTTAATATCATTTTCTCTTATCAGGAAGGAGTTGTCAAAGCGATTGAAGATTATGCGTATAAAGCTCACGTCGTTTATCAGTTTGCAGAAACAAAATATAATTTGTTAATGCCACCACCACCTACCGCAAGTAGTGAATTAGTTGATACGCGAAGCACTTCCACAAAAAATGATGCTTTATTGGCTCAAGAAGCAGTTGTTTTATATTTGAAATGTCTTTCCTTGCTTCAAAGCGCTATGGAAAAAGCCAAAGAATATTGGGCAAATATCGGAAAACAACGCTCCGAATATCCAGGTGGTAAACCTGGAGCTTCGTTGAGATTCAATAATGGTATTTAATCAATAACAAGTTCATTCGAAGAGAAATAATCATTATATTTATATTATTATTATAAAATTATTGTATATATTAATAACCTTTTTTTTTTTTAAAAAAAAAAAAAAAAAAAACTATTAATAGATGTTCAATGGGTTCGTACACGATTTAATGTATGCTTGGAAAAAGCAGAGTTTGTTAAATCAAAAAGTCTAACAGAAGAAACAACAAAGGATTGTTTTGCTGAGAAACTTCTTTATGATAGAGCCTGCGAAATGGTAAAGGATTTTTAGCCTTTACTGATTTTTTAATTAACTCTTGACTATTTATAAATATTAATTCATAAGTTTTAAATTTTAGAGTCGTCAAGCTGCAGTTAATGAACTCACTGGACAAGATTTACCTGGTTGTGAACGTGCATACCAATCAGCTATTTATATGTTAAATGCTATTTTAGAAAGTACTCCAGAGGATGGCGATACTTTGGATGATCAAGATAGACAAATAGTGAATAAATGTATGTTTAAATATTGTTATTTTTTTTTCCAACGATATATATATATGATAATATAGATTAATTTAATTTTCACTCATTTAAATATTTTAATTATTCTAAAACAGTTATTGTTTCGATAACAAAACGACTCAATTCTCTGAAAAAAAAACCCAATGTTCCGGTAACTGCTGGTGATCAAGGAATTCCTAGCTAGTAGTGTGAATAAATTCTCTTTTACAAATGGTTATACCCAAACGAATAATTTCTCTTTTAATATAATTATAATAATACTATAATAAGGTCCTTTTAAAATAAGTTAGAAAGTTTAGGAGTTACAAGTCCAATTGTTATATTTACTAATTGAAAACTTTTATAATATAAAAATTTATGGAATTTGGGGTTTACCTATTCCATCATAATTATATTTTTCCTCTTTCCCGAATTTAGAACGTATTTGTATAATAAAAAATAATATGTATCGTATTGAACTGTAATATACATTTTATAATACACCAACAGTTGATCAACTAAATTAATTCTTTTTTTTTTTTTAAAAGATTATTGTAATATCGATTATCTCTTTATTTATATGGTAATAAGAATTTTAAGTTTTAATAATAAATGCTATGAAAATTTTATAAAACTATATTTTTTATTATTTTTTTTTTTTACTTGTGCGAAAAGCTTAATTAAGTGATTATAAATTGTCTATATTACAAAAAGAATATAAGAAACAAAAAAATATATATATTTAACTTATTAAAAAGGACACCCTTAACCGAATTTGATTGGTACAGATGATCAGAAAATTTCACGTGTGACAAATATGCATAAAGACACGTGAGACATAGGTATAGGATTTATGACGAAGCATTAATCCCAATTTCAGGATTTAACTCATTGATATTATTGACTTTAATATTAAGAAGGTAATTTATAAGAGTATAAAGTGTAATTGGTTTGCATAAATTGAAGAATAAATATTGAATGTGAATCGAATAATGTTTACCTATCTAGATTATCACAAATGACCCAATTTTCTGAATCATTCCCATTATCATCTTCAAAATCTATAAAAAAAAATTAAAAATAATTAAAAAAATCGATAAAATAAATTTTACATTTAAAATTTTAAATATTTTTACCTTCTTCGAAATAATCAGGTATAGTCGCACCAGGAATGTTGTTTCTTAAAATACCATCTTTTATATCATTTCCACTTCTTCTGAACATTAGACGTAATAATTGTTCAAAATCTAAGCCAAAAGATCGGTCAAAAATCCGATTCATTGCAGTGAGATGTCCTGACCTTAAGAATAAATTCCAAGAATGATTTTAATTTCAAGAAATGATTTTAAATTATTTTAATTCCAAGTCTAATAATTACCGGCCAAGATTTGGTGCTCGACAACAATGATATAAATTCCGAAGAGTATTGGTTACTTTATGAAAAGGGATATCTACACCTTGGGTATGACATAAATATGCGATATCATAATTAAGCATCGCCATACCAACGGTGAATACTTCTGAATTGTGTTTATCCAAAGAAAGTGGTTTTTTGCTAAATATATATATAATGGTCAATATTAACTCAAATATATATATTTATTTATTTATTTATTTAAAATAAAATAAAAAAAAAAATAAGAAAAAAAAAAAATACAGAAATAAATAAAAATAATGAATAATTAATTATCAAACCCTATGAAGATACCAGGCATAGAATCTTTGGCGTACGACTTTGAACCTTTGCTGACTAGTATAAAAGGTAATTTTACTCCAAGGTAATGTGCAATCAATCCTACCATATGTATTACATGTCCAACGGCTGCATTTGTTTCATCTATTTTTATTTTTTCGTCGGGACATACTATTTAATTATTTAAATAAATTTATTAAAAAAAAAAATAAAATAAATAAATAAAAAAGAATGATGATACGATATATATGGATAACATACTTACTGAAATAATCAGTTTTTTTTGGTAGCGTCATACCAGCGATCATATATTCGCAATCATCTTCATTATTTGTAGGTGATGACGATGAAGGATCTGGTACTTCCTTTAAATCAAATAATGATAATAATTCACCAATCAAAACTTTTCTTGAATGCGTTAAAACTTGATGTACGTGACGCCATTTTTCTTTAGTATTTTCTGTGTCCCTTATAATTAGGGGCTTTTGATCAAATTTAAACTTTTTAAAATATGTGAAAGATTCTTGTAGAATTTGTCTTCTGGTTTGAAGATTTCGTCTTAAGATATCAATTTCTTGACGATCTAAAATATATCAACAATAAATTCATTTGAATTCAAATAAAATTTAACTAGTATTAAACATTAAATAAAATTTTTATATAAAAAAAATATATATATAATATAATAATATAGAACTCAAATTTCAAAAAGCATACTTCGAACAATCTCTTCCTTTTTTTTACTGATCTCTATTCCAAGCTTATTCAATTTTTGATCTTTATTTTGTTTTTCTGCTAAACACATTTGATACTTTCTCAGTGATCCTGTAAGAAATTTATTTGATTTTTCTACGTTTCGCTGCTTTACTTGTGTGATTTGTTTCAATTCGTCATTATAAACGCGCAGCCTATTTTTTAATAGTAAAAAAGTGTAAATATAATGTTAAGGGTATTAAATTCGAAAGTAACAAATACCTTTCACGAAGACAGTTTGCGCAACAGAATTGGTATTGATAGTTATGACAAATTTGACACTCCATTATAATCGTTTGAAATAACTGAAAAAAGTGTAGAAATCAACCAGTATTTACGTTATGAGCATAGGGAAAGTCTAGATTTTGATCATTATGTTACACAATTATTTATATTAATTCGTATATAATCTTTTTGTCGATCATTAAGTATTTTTTTAGCGAGACGACGATTTTTTAATTACCTAGTTTTATAGCCGCAGTTCATCCCGTAATTTATCATACGGATAATCGAAATGTCTACTCATTCAAACAGTCATAAGCTAAGGTCATTGTTTTTAACTCTGGATTCTTGCATTTGCAGAAATATGGCTGAAATAGTATTTCTAATTCATTGATTTAAATCTGATCTACTGAATTCATTTGAAATTTGTTAGAAAAAAATATTGATTCATCCATCAATGATATAAATGTAAATTCTGATTTTGAGAATTATAACAATATTGATACTTAAGTAGCTACCCGATTACTACCTTGGGTTTTTATAATAACAAGTGTTGCAACCTGAAATTAAAGTGGTAGCTACTTTTATAAAAATCAATGTACTGAATTGTAAAATTTCATTATTGCAAATATATTTTTATTTTATTTCGCGAGATACTTTTTACGGATTTACTTTTATAACCTTAAATGTCTTAAATGTCGAAATTATTTTACGGATTACGGTTTAAAGTGCATTAAAAGGTTAAAAGTTATATTATTAATAATTTGACCAATAATATTGCTGCCGAAATTATTTTTGGTAATTTTTACGGTTACGGAGAATTATTAAATAAAAATCCCTTTTAGATTAACTAGCGAGATTTTTTTTTCTAGTAGCCACCCGCCACTAAAACATGACTGGTGTAATGTAATACAGATATGTTTATTATTTGATTATATAAAAAAAATTACAATGTTATACAATATTGGATTAAATAAATAAATGGGGTCTGGATTCAGAAATAAGTTCTAATCTTTGATATTCGAGTTTAATAATAGGGTCAGTAATAAATCTAAATGATATTTCAATATTATTCAGGTTGGAGATCTGCTTAGAGCAACATATACTTGACCAGATCTAAAGCAAGATATACTTTCGGTAAAGTGAGACCTTGAGTTTTATGAACAGTTATAGCAAAACAATTTTGTAATGGAAATTGAGTCCTTTGACAATTATTTCCATTAATTTCAAAATAATGGGTATGCTTATAAATTTGAATATCTACTATTGGAAAATGTTACTCTTGTTAATTGTTCTTGAAGGTTGACATTGGTAACAACTCCAATTGTTCCATTGCAGATTCCATTTTCAATTAGAGAATTGTTAAAGTATATTACATGTAAATCATACAGATAATGGTAAATTAGTTTTTGATTTAAACATTTGTTCAGAATAAGATACATTCTATAATTCTAAATTTACCAAATCTAATTACTTGTGAAATTAAGAATTTATTATTTACAACAGGTAACATGTTACAAATTATTCTATTAATTTGTTGTACACTTTTACAAAAACCTATAATATAAGTTATATTTAATATCATATCAATAGTGAATGTGAAAAAAATTCAAAATGTCATTGTTGTAATGTATTCCAAGTTTCATCTGAAATATTATTTGTTCTAATTTCTTCTAACATATGATAATATTGGATATTATTATTTTGACATTGTGATATTTTTAAAAATAAAAGATAAAATAATTTCCAGGCAGTTGCATGAAAAACAGGTTGTCCAGTTATAATAGGAAATTGAAATAGGTCTCCATATTTCGGACATATATCAGAAATCAATTAGGTAGTTATCGGAGTGGCCGATAAGTAACTAATAGATCTTTGATATATGTCTAATAGGTGTAATATAAATATGTCAAGGATCTATTAGTCATCTGATAAAAATTAGGTATCCAATATATTTTTTAATTTTTTTAAAAAATTTTTATATTCTTGATAAGTGTATTAAATATAACTAATATTTATTCTGGTGTTTGATTTTTTGTAATGTATATCATGTACATGATTTGTTAAATATATATTGGACATACAGATATTAGGTATCTGATATTTATAGATATCATGTAGATAGTTATAGTTTTTATATTGTCATGATATGTGGATAATAAATAATATTTCTTTATTTGATACCTGATATTATTATTAATATTAAATTTTAGGTATCCAATATTTTAAAGCAAAAAAATAAGAAACCGTTTAACCAAAATCATAAATTCAATAAATAGAATTATGATAAAATCTGTAAGTTCTGTGTAACTTGATAATTAGTTTTTTTAAAAATTTTATTTTTATCTTTCTCTTTCTTTTTTTTAAAAAAAAAAATAAATAAAACTTATACTTACTCTTGTTTTTTGCCTTTACTTTTCCTCTTCTCCCTTTACCTTTCTTCTCCTCACTTTTCCTAGTTTGTGAAAATACTTGTGAGATTGAAATCGTCAAAATTGACTTTGTGAATATATAGTTAAAGGTAAGTTTTTTTTTTTTTTTTTGTTTTTTTTTAAAAAAAATAAATAAAACTTATATGGTGCAAAACATCTAAAGATATCAATTACTACAGTACCATTGAAATTTTATGGTTTATTGTTACATGACTTTCACATGATTTTTAGTGAAGCCAAAAAATTTTTTGAACCAAGACATGTGATTCTCACATGAATTGTGTTAGCGAAGTCAAAAAATATAAAATTTTTTTTTTTATCACCTTCTATACATATTTTATTTATTAAAAAAGTTCAGAAGATATTTTGAACTACCTCGGTCAGCTTAAAAGACTTCTATTAAATATAAAATAAAAGTATTTCTATTTCGTCCATCAGTAATTATATTAATTCAAAAACCTTCGAAATTATATCGCAACGTTAGATTTCGAAGGTTATCGATTGTATCGCAACCCTTCGAAATCAAAATTTAACGGTTAAATTTCGATATGTATTATTTCATTATCGAAAACCTTCGAAGTTCAATACTAAATTTTTTAACGATAACGTAAACTTTC